>JXPC01099625.1:6499-17849 GCA_001015145.1 Eristalis dimidiata | reverse complement strand
TTAAAACAGCTGCGTACGTTGTATTGCGTGATTCTCCATGGTTATGTATCTGGACATGAGGGTGCTGCGTTTGTTGTTGTGGGTGCAATATAGAAATATGGTGTGACTGCTGGGTACCGATGCGATCACTTCTGTTATCCACATCATTTAGCTTTATTGGAAAGTTGTTATAGAAAAGCTTTTGAAAAGAGTTGTTTTGGTATGCAGCTGTAGTCGTTAAATCATTTGAATTAGCTGGGTTGAAAATTGTATCAATTAGGTTCCCAGATGGATGCAGGTGATTGTTACTACCAATACCACTATCAAGTAGATTATCAGGTGTTGATGATGCAATAGAATGTGCTGTTGATGAGGAAGAATTGGATCCGTGATAACTAGAATTTCCGTTTCCTACCACTTGACGCCGATAGAGTGGCACTGATTCTAATCGTGGTGTAGATGTAGTAGGGAGATCACTTCCTAACAGGAAATCTAAACGAACATTAAAAAACGAGGATATATAATTGGTCAACTTACCATTACCGCTTGAGATAACATTCTGCTGGTTCGTAAAAAGCGGTGAAATATTTTTTTTTTGCTGCAAACTTATTGGAAAATCTTTTCCAATCATCCCTACCGCTGCAATGTTGCTTGATAACGCACTATTAGGCAGACCACTGGTATTACTAACCATGCCCATTATTTCTCTTAACATTGGTTGGCTTATATCATTGCCATTCATAAGTGAATTAAATACCATATCTATTTGTTGGTTGAAATTCATTCCAGGTTCTCCTGTAGCTGGCGGTGTATCGCATCGAGTTTGAGTTAAAATATTTGTGGGTGGCCCCACATAGCTACTTGATAACCTGGACATCGAGGTTTGATGATGAGCGTGTTGATGAGATATCTGTGATAGTTGTTGATTAGTTTGCAGCGTAGAAGAATTTGGAGACTTAGCATTGTGCATTACTCCCATTGCCTGACGCAAAATTTCAGTAAATTTATTTGCAGATTCTTGACCATGCATTTCGAGTAATTTTAAGTACCATTTGTACTGGGATTCTTTTGGCTCAAATGCCATTTCATAAATATTCATATTGGGCGGTAAAAGGCTGCTGTATTCTTGAAATGTTGGTAGATGGGATTGAGGGTTCTGTACAGTGGCAGGGGCTTGAAACATTGAGCCTCCTATATTAACAGGTATGTGAACATTATTCAAAAATTGGAAGTCTTTCTCTTTATGAACGACACTGCTGTTATTTGCAATAATATTATTTGGATGATTCAAATTAATACCCAAATTTTGATTTTGCCGAAAAAAAGCATCTAGACCGGGACCCCCCGTTGCAGGACTTATGGGCCCATTGGAAAATGAGTTGCTTAGACGATTGTTTAATAGCACTCCTTGATTGGCAGGATTGTTATATCCAGGTGATGGGTTTTGAGGCTGATATAAAGATTTTTTTATGTAGTTAATTTCAGATGCTTGCCCACGAATTTGAGGCTGCGGTTGACTCGATGTTGTTAATGGTCCAGTGGATGTGATTTGATGTTGCGACAGTGAACTAACTCCAGATTGAGAACGCATTTGACCTGCAATGTTCATATTATGTGATGAAGGTTGTTGTGGTACCACGGGATTTGGCATCTGATTTGGTGGACGATGATTTGGGTTTGGAGCACCAGACTTCGGAATAACACCCCATGGATTATTTTGTGGTGGTGGGCCCCATAGGCTGGCATTAGGATTCTGAGATTGTGGAGGCTGAATTGGAGGTTGTTGACCGGCAAAGTTTGGTCGCAGCATTTGATTAGGCACATTTGACTGTTGTTGTGGTGGCTGTTGTTGAGGCCATATCATGTATGGGGGAAATTGTTGCTGCGATTGATTTATATGCGTAGGTGGCCGGTTAGGCGGTTGTATTCCATAGTGAGGGTTGTGTTGAGGTGGTCCTATCGGGCGCATAGGAATGTTTCCGTGGTGAAATGGTGTATGGTGTGCCGACTTTGCAATCTGTGCCATTTGAGCTTGATTCAATATACCATAATGACCACCTAAATTGCCGAACATGGATGGTATTTGACTGGTTGACTGATGATGCACGCCTGAAATATGTGGTGGTGGGTTACTGGTACCAAGCAAGTACATCGCCGTTTGGTCTCTCAAATAAGCTTCAGGCTGCAATGCTCTTGGAATAAACTCAGGAGCCAATGGATTCAGTACATAACTACGCTTCAATTCAACACCGTCTAATTGGGAGCGTAAGTATGACCACTTAATACCAAATAGGGACTTGTTTTCATTGCATATTTCAATAAAGCGTTCCCATACTTTTCTACATCGTCCTATAGAACACAAGGCAACTGGGTCACCTACAACAGCAACCAAACTTTGTGCCCGCGTAATAGCTGTGTTTAACAATTTTGAGTTGCTTAAAAATCCATAATCTGCGTCGTCTCCACCGGACGTATTTGCCAAGTTATTGTTAGGTAAGCAGGTACGGCGTGTCCGAACTGTTGACAAAAAAACTGCTCGAAATTGTTTGCCTTGTACATTTAAAACCCTTTCTACAGATATACCACCCATACGGCGTTTCCGCAATTCCGAACGTATTCGGAAAACTTGATCTGCGTACGGTGTCATGATACCTATACTTGCGTCGTTCATCTTTCCCCAAGAACCGGGCCACTTCTTCCGTAATTCGGAAACACGTTCTACTACTTCATAAACTTCCGAGTTATTGTAGAAAGCTGTGGAATTTTTGTCCTGAACGTCCTCTCCCCTGGTTGTAAAGAATGTTAAAGGATAAAATCGATCGTGACGTGGTTGTTTCCCAGACGCGATTAATTTCTGATCATAAAACAGCTCTGATGTGAACTTTATAATGGCTTCGTGAGCTCGGTAATTTTCGCAAAGTAATATTTTGCACGGAAAATTTGATGGATAGTGATCGTATAAACGCTCTAATAGAGATATATGAAGCTTGCGCTCCTTTGCAAAGTTAGAAAATAGTTCAGGACTCATTTGCATGTGATCCCCAGCCAACACAATTCGAGTATTATCGTTTGCCAAGGCGAGTGGCATAATAGCTTCACACTCCATTGCCTGTGCGGCTTCATCTAAAAATATATGTGTGAAATATCCTTTAGGCAGACCTAATAATGATAACTCCATTGATATGCTAAGTGTGACAACCACAATCCGATGTTTCATTATGTCGTCCACTGTAGGCCGGCGAAAATTTCCAGATCCATCAGTTACACAATACTAGAAGAGAAAATTAGTAGACGTATTATTTTAATGTAAAAACAAATAAAAGTAAAAATTATCCCTACCTTCTGCACGATACTGTTAACGGTTGCGACCCAGCGCTTATGATAATACACTCTCAAAGGCTTTGCTTCGTCCATACCACTTTCTATCCACGGATGTAAGTATTCCTTTATGTATAGGTCTGCTGCCGAATTGGAATGCGTGCAAATTAATATTTTTGCTTCAGGTTGTACAAGTAATTGCTTAATAGCTTGTGCCAGTGTATACGTTTTTCCAGTTCCGAAAGGTCCAATAAGAAGGATTGGAGGTAGTTTTACCCCTAAAGAAGTTGTAATGGCATTTACAGCTTCTCTTTGTTTGGCATTTAGCCTAAGATCAGTCGTCTCGGACCATTGCTTCTTCGGCGTCCACGGTATATTAGGCTCGATTTCTATATCAGGAAATATGATTTTAAAGTCTGTGATTTTATCAACGGCATTATGCCATTCGCAATACGGTAATCGATTTAGCTGAAATTGTATATCGACTTCTGTTTCAGTATCAGCTTTAAGTTTCATGTTTTCCACACATTTGGCAGAAAGTTTAAGATAAATAATATTTTTGCCTTTGTCTTCAATCAATGCTTCGTAGACATCTCGTCTAATTTCTTCTTTTTTATCAGAGTTATTTTGTAAAGCAGAAATATATACACTTGAACAATTCGAGAGAATCAAACGCCCCGCAGAAGTATCTTCGGAAATATCCTTACCTAACGTCATCAGAGCAAAAAGTTCGCCAGAAAGAGAATATTTAGCTGTACTTGTAGCCATTCCAGCTGGTGTTAAAATATAATTTGATGTAACTTTTAATTTTGTGGTCAAATTATAACGTGCTATCTGTTCATATCTGGCAATTTCTTCCACATAAAGTAATTCATGGATGCGAGAACGGTAATTGTTTTGTGTTAAACGTCGGTCAACAAATGTGGATTGAGTAAGTGTGAAGGTAGCAGCTCGTGGACATGGATAGAGCTCAAGTAAATCCTTTTCATGCTTTATGTCGTTCAAAAAAGCCTCAGTCTTAAGATGTGTTCCTATGGTTGTTTCGAATTTGACTAGAGTCGTATTAGCATCATCCCAACGTGTCGAAGAAGAATTTATTATATCTTTTTTTATTTCTTCAATCTTTTCGGCGTCACCAACTGGAACAACGTCAACACAAAGGTGCCTGACTAGCAGTGGCTCTGTGCAAAAATCAAAACATACTGATTGGCGAAAGGTACCATATATGTCTGTACTGAATTCTATTACAACTTTCTGTTCCGAAGGACTCATAAATTCGCTAATTGCGATGCAGTCGTTCAAAACAAAATTTCTATCGTTATGGATAGGGGACACCCATTCTTGATCTGATTTAAGTTCAATTAACTTCCCATCATGGTACGTAATAGATTTTATAGCAAAATGGTTACGATGTGCATCTTGTAAGAGAGCAACGGCTTTCAGAGGCTTTTCAGACTTCAACAAGAATATCCATTCACGTTTCGAAGTTTTAGAGCTTATGCTAGTTACAAGCTCATTGTTACAAAAGTCTTCTACATTATCAATCTTCTCTCGCATGATCTTATCAGGGCTTGTGGCTTGAATCCATTTTTCAAGTATTTCTTCTGTGTAACTCTTTCCATAAAGTTCTTTCTCACAGGCTCTTTGTAAACGCATTTTACGATACTCAAACCTCTCTTTCCACTCATTTAATTCATCTAAACCATGTGCTTCTACGCATTGATTCCCGTAATGACATGTTTGCGCTTCGGAAAAGCTTTCACATAATGTATAAGTATCAAGTGTAAAACCTCTGGGAGGCGGTCTCCACTTCCAGTCTCGACCTAGCAATAATAAAATGTCATTTTGTATGTTACTAAATAAACGGAAATACCTACCTTGGTCGGACATTATAACATTCTGATGGTTTTCTGTTTGGCAATGTTGACGCAATTCGTTTTTGCTATTGCATGTAATCGCGCAATATGAACAGGAAATAGTTCCGTCGCTATTTTCAATTTTAATATTATCTAACATTTCTGCAGTTTTCTGCACAACTGTTGCACTTGAAGCTAAGAGACTTCCACTGTTGTTGATGCTATTGTTAATGTTGCAACTCCCATTGCTATTATTTGCCAAACCATTATGTCCATTATTTTCTCGTTTTTTTAGACCTTTATTGCTAAGGAGCTTACTAAATCTATCCAGTGGCAAATTATTTGTCGCCCAATGATCGAGTTTTGTGTCTAACATGGACATTTCATCATCTAGTCTTGATGATGGAATTTTTTGATTTGATTTTTGCCCGCTTACCATCTGTATGATTGTTCGATATCGCTCTATTGTTTTGGATATGTCCGCAAAACTTGGCTGACCTGAAATTTCACTGATCCATTCCTTGGCGATTTGCTCAGCTTCCTTTAATTTTCTATACTATTAATATCTGTTGAACAACTAAGAATTTATCGTTAATCTTACCGTGTATTTCCTGAGCTTGCAAAGGGAATGGATTAACCATCTACGCGTTCTAGAAACACTAGCTATACAGTCGTTTTGGTCAGCAGCAAGCAAAGTAAGAACTTTACGGGCATCTGTTAAACAGTTTTCATACTTCGCTAGTTCCAGTAAGCATTCGCAACGACCTAGAAGACAAGCTATTACCCGATCTTTTTGTGGCTTGGTTAAGGCAGTTGAAGTGTTTGATATCTGTGTAAGTATCTGGTCGTATAATGTTATGGCGCGCGACCAGTTCCTTCTACGCACCATGTCGTGTGCCTGCATTTCTCTCTCAGCCATAGTATAACGCTTTTCGGCCCGAAAATATTAAAAAAGATAACTCTAACCTTTTCACCAATATCTGTTTTTTCTATAAGAGCTATTAGATATTAATTTATTTAATTAAATACCTTTAACTTACTTTTTTTGGCAATTCGTTGTGAATACAATAAAGCATTAATAATTTATCCGTCAACCTCCCTAAGAAAATTTTGACCTGCAATGTTGTCAATAACAAAATAGGTTCATTTGACTTGACCTTGTCAAATTTTATATGATAAACATAGATTTTTGATATTTATGATTGTAAAGAAATCAAAACAATAAATAGGACCCATGTGATCGCCGATAAAATATTAGAGGCATAAATGTTGCAAGACATAAAAATCACTAACACATAAATTTTTTTTTATTAATTTATGTTATTTTATTATGTGTATTAAAAGCAAATGCAATAAACCTTTTCACCCGCAGCTCATTAGGAATCAGATTGTGAATGCTTGAAATCAAATCGTTTGACATATCTTTTTAGATGGCCTGAAACGTATACATTAAAGTAGCGCTAATATAATGCTAAGTGTGATATGCAGAAGATTAATATCCATTGAGATGGAACAGAACAAGTAGAATTAAAAAGTTCTATATATGTTGATAATATTAACTAATAGTTTTCATTGTTGAGCTAGGTTAAAATAATTCAACTGTCAACAGATTCCTATGTATATTCATCGGTAAATTTGTGCAACCGTGCCACACAGCTGTCATTTGCAATCATAATTTTCTCTATCTCAAAAATTTCATATTTTGTGGTGATGTTCAATACTAGAGTTTTATCGCTAATTTTCATAAGGATTCACCTTGCGAGATGCACTCACCATATTCTTAAGAAAAAAATCGTACTTTCAACATCACCATTTTACATATAAATTATAATTCACAGATAGGTTCCAAACAATTTGACAAAAACACTTCTTTGCTGTTTCGCTTATTGTTGTTTTTGTACAAAGGAGGATAAAAATGGCTGACAATCGGTTCAATTTGACTTTCACATTTATGTGGGGGTGTGTCCACCAAATGCTTCACGTAGATAAGGTAGTTTATATTGTACTGAACATGTTAAGACTGCGTTCACTGGAAAAATGTTTACATACCATATTNATAATTCACAGATAGGTTCCAAACAATTTGACAAAAACACTTCTTTGCTGTTTCGCTTATTGTTGTTTTTGTACAAAGGAGGATAAAAATGGCTGACAATCGGTTCAATTTGACTTTCACATTTATGTGGGGGTGTGTCCACCAAATGCTTCACGTAGATAAGGTAGTTTATATTGTACTGAACATGTTAAGACTGCGTTCACTGGAAAAATGTTTACATACCATATTTCTGTGGTCACAAGGAAAAACCTCCAAAGTCGTTTTTTCCTACTTTTGAGGGGACGTGTTTAAAGTTCGGTCTAGAAATGTATGAACGTTTTGATTTAAGGTAATTTTAAGTTCTTATCACTTTCTGAATATTTACCCTAGCGACATATAAAATTGGGTGACCATAAGTTTCAATTTCTTGAATCTTTTAGTATCAATAACTCAATTTCGTCTAAAGTTGACTTTAGCGGTTTTCCTTGTGACCACAGATTTATTAAGCCGCGACAGAAACCTCCAAATTCGCTTAAAATTGTTTATCATATTTTAATAAAAATTTACCATATATGTGCTATATAGTGGAGCCTGTGACGGGGGTATGTGCGTCGACCCCTTTGAAACTGAATCTCGCTGCCTGCCGATTACCGGCCGGTACGACCAAAAATAATTTTCGCAGCCCTACCTCTTTCAAGTCACTGACAATGTTCAAAGAGAATTCCAGTCTAGAAGACGTTTCTCGTTTTAGTCGGCATAAAACTGTAAGTCCTTTTCATCCGTGAAAGAACAATAGCACGTACAGCACTAGTGGTTGCTGAGAAAGCTAGGCGCCTGACCCTCTACGAACTGTAGAGCTACGTATATTATAACCTTTGAATATATTTGGATATTTAGAATACATTAGATATTTGAACATAATCACAATGCATGGATGGAAAACATAAATAATAATGAAATATGAAGGTTGTTAATAACGAAGTAATAAATTATATATTTATTTTTGGTAAAGCAAGATCAAAAGGAATGTAACAATCAATGTCTAATAAGAGTGAGTACATATTCTTGTTGAGATTTAATTAGATAAATATTAGTTAACTTTTTTCAAATTAAGTTTTACGAGGTATAATAGCATGGATAAATTTGTACCAAAATAATTGATGTGATTCAATTACAATATCCATGTTTATTCTTTCAAAAAGATTGTATACATTCGATTAGTTAAGATGTAATTAAGTGATTTGTCAAAACAATTAACTTGACAAGGTTAGTATTTTCCATTTCGTTTCAGTTCAAACGATTATACATTATATTGAGTAGACTAACTATAAAATATTTCTAATAAATGACTTGTTCCCTTTTATGTTAATATTTATAGCACTATAACCAGGTACGGACTAAACTTTATGGTTTTAAAGCTTGAATTACACTTAAAGCATCATTGACGTTTATCCTAACAAGAAAATGCTGGTATAAACAAAATTGATAGAATAAATACAGTACATAAATCATTGCTCAAACGGACGGAAAGGCAACGTACAAATTAAAATTTAAATCAAAACTAAATGAATGTATGAAATCAATCAATTTGTTTAGGCAGTGCTTATTTCTTTTTAAAACGTTGAACAAGTATTTTCATGTCGTGATCAGAAGGATCTATATCACCATCATCTTCTGATTCATATTTGACACCGCTGTTTCCTCCCATTTCTGTTCTTACGTCTAACAACATAAATCAAAATTAGATTTATTTTCTATCTATTGAAAATACGTCAACTTACTTTCAGTGTTCATACCAATCAGAACTCCATTAGATGGTTTACTACTATTAGGCGAATTCATTGAGCTAGGAACTTCACCGCGTCGAGCTTGTTCGCACAACCTAAATGCCTCCAGAAATTCATTTAAGTCCACTGATCCGTCTTTATTAATATCCATCATTTTACACATTTCTAATAATTGATCTCGTGTGTCTGTACCAGGTAAATGTGTTTGGAGTAAATCGCAAGCTTCTCCAAATTCTTCCAACGAAATGTATCCTTAGGAAAGTATTTTGAGCAAATTATGTTTTTTCTTATTTGTTATGTGATATATTTACCAGAGTTATCTTTATCCAAGATTCTGAATATTGTCTCAAGACTACTTTTATTTTTATATAATGAATCTGCTACGGAAGTGCTCCCAGCATGAGCTGTTTTCTATGTAGGTATGCAAAATATATAATATACTAATTGCTTTGGAAACATTTTTATATAAAACTAGCTGGAAAACTTACAATAATATCTGTATCAAGAAGTTCCAAAGTGTTTTTGTAATTTATTTGACATGCACTAACAGATTGCCCTACATCATTAGGTGTATTAAGGTCGAGTGTTGAAAGTTTTTCCCGCAGCAACCTCCATGGTAAACCCAAATGTGTTGCCTCTTCCATAGCTTCACACCATTTTGATAAGCTTATTTTGCCTGTTAAAAGCAGGTCCATGCAATTGGGTAGTAATAATTATAAAACATAACATAAATTATTGCGTATATAAATTAAAACACTAAATTACCAGTCCCCTTTGAATCCCTCTTTTGGAACTCTCTTTCCAACTCCTCACGTTTATCCCGAAGCCTCGCTCCTAACTCTTGCATAGCAGAACTTTCAATCAGTCCAATTCTTTGTCTAAAAGTCATTTTTCTTGTTTTGGAAGCAGCAGCAGTATATTGCACGAAATGAGTATCTAACTGAGGATTAAGCTTAAGATATGCCCCTTTATTTGATCCAATTGCATAATAATTGGACGCCGAAAAAATAGTTATTACCTACAAAATATTTTTAGGGTGAAATTTTTGACAATATAAATCAATATTTAAGTTACTTTTCCCGAATGAGTTAATTCGTGCCCATCAGGTTTGCATTCATGAGAGCGGACAAGGAATGATAATTTGTATTTCTGAAGAAAATTATGTGTAATGTCCGGTCCAAAATATGTCCCTGCGCCCCGAAGACTATTCGGCTCGCAACCATTTGAATGTTGAGGATCGCTCCACATAATATCAAATACCTTCAAAATATCATGCAAAAACTATTATTCAAAAAAGCCCTTTAATTCGGGAAATTTTAATTTAATTGATTGTAATCTGATTAATTCTTAATTTAGGGTAGTTAATGCACATTTAGAAGTCGGGAAAAACCATACAAACATTTTATTGGGGAAATCCTAACAAGTCACATTTAGAAGTCTTTTGACTTAATAAAACAATTTTTCGTTTTAAGTTCTGGCATATCTCCATCAGTTGGAACGGGTTTTAATGTATAAAAAACTCTCTTGAATTCGGAAAATTCGTTTATTTGGACCAATCCAACTTCGGCCATTTTTACCCCTCGTCAATGTCGGCATTGGGCCGTAAAGAATAAGAGTGTAGTGAAATTCTCTTGCACATACTCTTATAAAATTCCCGCCTCCACCACATATAAATATATAAAAATAAAAAGCTCTGTGAGATAAAATCAAGGGGCAAGGAGGTAGAAGTTTGATATCTCTATCCTCCTTTATATCTGATTTGGACTAAAGGTCAACCATTCCGAATTAACGAGCTTATACTTTATATATACAGCACACCATGTTATTCAATTGTAAGTCACACATAAATACAACATATGAATGCATCAATACAACTGATTTGTTTACCTGTTTCCATTCAACTTTGTCAACCCCTTCCCCGGAACCAGGTCCACCTTCCGCAATCGGTGGTCGTAGAATTGATACATACTAAAAAAATTTACCAATTCAATAAATTGCTGATTTTGAAAATTTAAAGTTTGCTTACCTTCCCTCTATCCAAGCTTTTTATAAGATCTAGATTTGTAGTATCTGATATCCCACCGTGTACTATAAGCACCCTATTATTAACAATGGTTCCCAATGGAAGCCACCTGTATACCTCTTCAATAAGCTTTAAAAGCTTTTCTGAATTACGCTACACCAATTTTAATTTTTGTTTTTTAATTTGATAATAGTTCATGATTTATGAATACCTTGTATTTTTGTTGTACCTCTTTGATGAATCCATATCTGGCATTCATAACTGTATCTTCGTGATTTCCTCTGTTTAGAAATACCCCGCCCGGGCAGACAAGAAAACATGAAAGCAAAAGAAGAAACACCTCCAAGCCCTT
>JXPC01098847.1:21363-31924 GCA_001015145.1 Eristalis dimidiata | reverse complement strand
GAATATCGGGGGTTAAACTCTTAAGCTGGGGCCATGCAAAGTTTCTCACGCATCTTTGAACATTATGTACAATGCATTAACATACATACAAACTTCTGTAAATATAGAATATGATCAGCATCAGAATATGTTCTTTATAAAACGATACAGTGTAATTTCTTTCAATTGTAGCAATTGAATGTCAGTTAAGTTTGAAGTTTTCATTGTGTACCGGTTCCACATGGATGGTTTCTGAAGTATCAGAATTTTGCTTTCCTATGGTTTCTCTAGATTGCACGCAATTCTAACCACGAATTTGGGGTTTTTGAGTACATAATTCTTCTCACAATGTGTGTTCTATGAAATGATTGTTACGTTTAAGTGATTCCGATAATCATTCCATCTTTTGTTTGTGACGAATCTTATAAAAGTATCAAGTGATCCTTTGGGGACTTATACTCATAGTTTGCCGTAATGTTAAGAACATTTTCTTTTGTACATAGTTTCTTTGAGCCCATTACTGGTGGATTGAAATCATGATCCGTTTTCATTGTGACAATATGCAATGCTATGGTATGAAAATTGATCGTTTAATGCGATCGCAATATGCAAATTTTGTATAGTACTTTAAAAATGAAGTGTGAGGAACAAGAAAATAATTTTTGCACGGATCAATGCACACAATGGTATCGATTTGATTGATTGGGTCATTCAGATCGTTTTCATCTGGGCGTATAGAATATATAGAAAAGAGCCTTTGTTCATATTTCTTTTTCTTTATGGTTTACTCAAGAGGTCATGTATGCAAATTATTTGAGTCTAATATTGTAGCATATGTATGTATGTATATCTGCTATTTGAGTAGAACAGAATGTTGTGTTCTGAATTAAACTTAAAAAAAATATTCACATATCAATGGTAAAAGTTCAGGAAAGGTTTAAATTAAACTCTTTTCAAGACAAATTTTTGTATACATATGTACATTAATAGGTTCGTATACGCATAGTGCATTTTATAAGTCCATTTGAAATGGTAAGGGACATAAGGCCAAACGTCTCACATTTTTTGATGTCCTTAATTGATATTAATTGGTATAGAAGAATTTGAGTGCACAAAGCATCTAAAGGAAGCGCAACACCCTCGGACGTGTTTATGATTTACAAAACTGGGTACTGGGAACATGTGGAATATCGTTGTGAATCAGAATTAAATCTCTCGATGCTGCTGTAGGGCCATGCAATTGACAACGTTCTTGGTTCTCAGTTAATTATATTCAATTGAACATAGGAACTAATATATATTGGGGGAAATTGAAAATGTGACTTTGAATATAACCATAATTGAAACGAACAACACAATTTAAATATGGTACGATATATACAAACTATACGATATATAGTCTACATTTCAAATTAACTTTTATAGCATGAATGTGTATACATGTGCATGTGTGTGTATGTGCATTTATAACACAAGAATTTCAAACATTAAGTCACCCCATTTCATATTTTTGAAGCGTGTTTCGGTTAAACATTTTAAATGTGTTAAAGAGTAACCCCTCGATCCCTTTGCCAAAACGAATTGCAGTGTACAATCCTTCAAAGGTATTGTAAAATCCATAAACAATTTTAAGGCAATCAAAGGGATTATAAAAAAATACCAGCTCTAATAGTCTGTAGCGAATTCGTTGATTGCTTTCTTCAACGTTTTGATTTCTAAATGTCCTCGTGATCATTGAAGCGAATCAAGGACATTGATCCAACCGGAAATTTTAACAGTCATGTAAACACAAGTATCCCATTTTATTCAAGGCAAGTCATGTTGACACGTTTCCATTGTTCTGCATTTTTTTCTATCTTTTGTTGCAAACTAATATCACTTAAAATTTCCCAAGCAAAAGATCATTCCATTGTATCGACAATGTATGGATACACAAATATATCCATGTGATTAACTGCATGTATGTAGGAATATAAAGAAAAACAATTCAAGTCAAAATATCTGTAGAAAATGCAATATTCATTTATCAAATTATTTTTTCATTTTCGAGTCTCCCGTCTTGCTGTGGTAGAACTGCTACCAAGTGTTATCCGTCAAAAGTGTGCCTCGTAGCGGTGTGCCCCTATTAGTAAGGTATAAAGATAAACGTAAAAGAATACCACGTGCCATCACATCGATTACAGGCGAATACTCCTGCTCTTGCAGTCATGCAAGTATACATATTCAACTGTCTTTCTATACTTATACAAAAATTCAACCAAGTGCTCTTTGCGTGAATTTAGATTACATCACTCCCTGGTTTTTCCAATTAGACGTGCATAGTGAAACTTACTGTAAATTGGGGTTTCTGCTCTTCTTTGCATGATCAATATACATATGCGTTAAAGTGTGATAAAATTGAAACTCATCCACTGTAGAAGATAATTATGGTGACGTCGAATAGAGTGTGATGGAATTAATGCATTTATGGGAGTAACACTTCTTATTTGAATTTTTATCGAGTTATTCCTCATCAGGCCTGGGGTTGCCGTTAGTGCCCGCCATGCAAGGGGATAGCGTTATTTGAAAGACCGATATTGTACATATGTCGGTATGTATGTTTATGATATTCATGACTTTGGATTCTTAATAGGAGATGTGTACACGTGCCAAACGCTAGGTATATGGGCAAATATATTCGGATTATTTAAAAAGACTAACAACTTTTTGACTTCGGACACATCAGTAATTAGTTCGGTGCTTATTATTTTCTTATTTGTGGAATATGCAGCTGCAATTTATCAGATTTGTCAATCTCACAAAAAAAAAACATACCGTAAACATAAGGAAAGAGATAACATTGATTTATTGCATTTGTAGCCAGAAAGCAGTCAGTAATTTTTAAACTACATAAACATTGAAGAGCTGTCGTGCAAATCATAGTTTTGCCTGCGCAGACCTCAACGCTTGCTTCAGACAGCATTTCCTAATTTTGATTTCATTAGGTTTTCACCATGATCAATTGACAGGGATGAAAATCATAGAAAATCGTCATCATTACATACCACTGAAGAATCGTCACCATCATTTAACCAAAATCTCATACATGTGTGTGACTGAAACAACCCCAAACTTTTCCTCATTAGAAGTCCTTGTCCTCAGCGAACTGTTTGCAGTNAACTACATAAACATTGAAGAGCTGTCGTGCAAATCATAGTTTTGCCTGCGCAGACCTCAACGCTTGCTTCAGACAGCATTTCCTAATTTTGATTTCATTAGGTTTTCACCATGATCAATTGACAGGGATGAAAATCATAGAAAATCGTCATCATTACATACCACTGAAGAATCGTCACCATCATTTAACCAAAATCTCATACATGTGTGTGACTGAAACAACCCCAAACTTTTCCTCATTAGAAGTCCTTGTCCTCAGTGAACTGTTTGCAGTTAGGTCAGCATCTAAAACAGGCTGCACCTAGTCCCTATATGAAGTACTTCTGTATTATCAACTAGCGCTGGGTATTGCAATTTGAACTGGTATTGTGATCGAGGGTGAACTCATGGACATCAATAATCTTATTTGACAACAAAGTGTCGAGTTTCCCCTAAAATAATAATGATCAGGAGTGAGAGATTTTTGGAAAGGGTAGGCAATAAGTTCATGAGTGTTACGGGGTGGTGATGTATTGTAGAAAACGTATGTTTTTGCTGGTCTATTATTCGCTTTGAACATCAACAGAAAAACTCTGTTCTTGCATTAGACACAAATCGTTTTAATGTGGTGAAGATTGTCATTTTTGGCGTTCAAGGGTTTCAGTAGGAGAGATCGTGTTTACTCGTACTTACAAGCGTGGGAGATTTGTACATACATAAGTACGCATAACACACAGACTTATTCTAAACTATATTATAATTATGGAGTAGTATATTGTTTAATGGTCCAATAATTGTTATCGAGATTAAAACGAACAACATATTCCAATTGTCACTTACATGCAAACATCTATAGTACATGTTTATATTTGCGTATGGTCGTGTGCACTTATTATAGACATACGCATCAGACAACTATTCCTTATTGCAATACTCCAACTGTGCAGTACGTGACCAACCAAACGATATTACTCGCTTATTTATGTGTGTTCAGATTTATCCAAATCCTCTTCTGCCATTTCAACTTTGACATAACCATAAAGAATACGTTGCCCTATTGCAATTTCATGTCTTTATTCGAACAGTGATTTTCATTCAAGTGAAAGAGCATATGCGCGGATACCAGAAAAGCTATAAAAATCATATCTTTCAATTTAAGTCGTATGGATTTTGCCAGTTACGAGTTTAACACTTCATCCTGGTTTGTCCACAATTTCTATACGTCTTACTTCCACTTTATCTTCTCTATAGGTGTCTTCCTGTGTGAAGTACCATTCGAATTCTAACGTACAGCATTGTCTTTGAGGCAATCGAATCGTCATACCCAAGAATGCAGTTTTGTGTGCTGCCGTATGGAGAGTATACTTGTGTATATTTATGTACGTACATACATATATGGGTTTCAGACGAACTAAAGATGAAAACGAAGACTGTTGAGGTGAACCGCGTATTTGATTGTCTAGCGTGGTCATCGGTGTTATAAAAGAACAAGTCAGTTCAGTCAGGCAACCTGTGTGATGTCAGAGATTGAAATCAGTCAATGAAGTCGAAACTGCAAAGCGCATAAATTTTACCACACTTCCAAAGAAATTTTAACACTCGCAATTCCCATACTGTGGAATGGTGGAAGTAGATCTAGCGATTGTACTACATATGCAGTACTTGACGCTGACGACCGGCGTGCAGTGTAAATACCGTGATGCACAAATTTAATTGATACCTATGGAGAACACAATTTGTTTTTGTTAATATAATGGATGTAGTTATTTCTAGGCTATTGCTTTCATTTAATACAACTACTAATAAATTCTGCTGCAATCACTTTTTGTGTGAATGTCCTAAAATTAAATAAAAAACCCCAACACATCATATATATTGACTAATCGAATAAAGGTAACTTTTTAAATGAACTAAAGTATAGGGTTATACAAACATAGATCATACATATACATGAATATAGAACTCGCCCGCATAACCTAATCATTCGGAAACCTATTAGTTGATTGTCTTTACAAGGACGTGTATAATGCGTGAATGCGTAGATATATAAACCTCAGTCGAGTTATTAATTTATACATACATACAACTTTAACAAATAAGTCTTAGCATACATATGTATACATATGAACACGTGCGGAAAGTGAGGAAAATGAATTAACTAATATCGTAAATTAAAGAACTTTTCTTAAAGAATCACTCCTACAAGTATTGGTGTGAAGACAATTAAGCATCTAATCTCCAAATAGCTATTTACAAATTTATCTGAGTATTTGCTTTGGTCTCACTAATTTACAGATTATCGAAGCGACACTAATTAGTCGATTAAGATTGAATTTGTCTGATGTATAACATCAATTAACTTGAGTTAATGTTTGCAGATTATCTAAAGCTTTTTGTTTTTCTCCCTTTGTTAAAAAGGAATGTGAATACATACTTGCAGATACAAAAGGCTTAAAAGGAGCACACATTTCACAAGAGCTACAGCATTAGAATCGCCTTTCAACTGCAGAAGACCAAACCCTAGATAAAACGATATTTACCAAGCCCCATCGTCAACATCATCATGATTGTTCTTGTATGAGCGTACACACATTTATACGTGCATGTACATGGAGGTATAAACCCTCTCACAATTTCATGAAATTGGCTTCGAGTTTGTCAATTTTATGTCAGGGGTGAAAAACACCCGCAACGATAACCTTTGCGCGGTATTGTATTCAACATTTCATTTCACATACATAGGTAGTTTTGTATTGTAATATCTTTAGTATATCATGACATACAGACTACGAATGTACAGATTTTCGACAGGTTGAATGATTCGTTTAATCTCTGATTACATGCGAATACTTATACTTTGGAGTACTATGTATGGTCATTTAAACATTTGTCTTATCTTCAGCCTGTACTCTTGAGTCAGTTCAGTCAACGACTTATGGTCACGTGCTTCACTGAGAGTTGTGTTGAAATTAATGTGAAAACCATTAATTATATTTCGGCTCCTGGTGGTAGTCACTTTTGACTAGAGATAATTTGTGTACGCTTTTCGTCGCTTCGGTATGCGGCAGACAAAAAATGTATTAAAGTGAAAAAGACAAATTAAATAACAATTTGCCAGATGTTCAGCACCAAAAAAACTATCTCAAGTGGTGATATGGCATCAGCAATTATTATGAATTGTAAACGATCAAGAGGAACATTGATCGACACCCTATTCCACCTACAACTTACAATGCGCATAAATTTGCATAATAAGTGTTGCACGCTACCGCAAGCATAATGCCGTACTGTCCTGGCAGATTCTTTCAAAGCAATTTGGTCAATTACATCCCTAAGTGGGATCTCCCCTTAGGAATGACTCATGTTCAGTTGGTCAAACCAAATAGCGTATTGGTGTAGCAGTCAAAGGTTCATCGCCTAGAATCCTCGTACAACACAACAGACATTCTGATAAGAATAATTGCATTGACGATCAGGCAACAAGCCATATGGTGCAAAGATCTAATTTAAATGCACCCATATTCCAATTTCGTTGACGTTCAGAATAAATTAATAATGACACGAGGAGAGGAATAGGACCAGAACGGTAAGCATGCGCAGATAGATATAATAAATAAATAAAACTACATCTATACAGACCTGAAACCATATTATGTACAGACAAAAATATTAACTTTTAAAATGGGACTAAGTTGATAGTGACGCCCTATGACTTATCTTCAACTACAAGTCAATTTTAGAATTATTATTTATGAAACAAATCTGCGATAGGAATGAATCCACATATACATACGACACGTATAACACTCATGATAACAGATGGTTTATGGGATGGATGAGTACAAAGATCTCAGTATGAAATCAAGATGTGCAATATGAGCACTCAAATTGTTCTCGGCTTCATCGCTGTTTTTGGAGTTTTTAGCTCAGTGGAATCAATTGATAATAATTGCACCTCAATAAAAATTCAAATCAACTCAACAGTCTACGTGGGATGTGAAATTTTAAACTGGAATGGTGAACATTGTGTAGCATTCCGGGGTATTCCCTATGCAAAACCACCAATTGGCGAAAGACGTTTTAAGGTAATGAATATCTAAAATAACACTTAGATGTTTACCTTTAATTGCAGGACCCTTTGCCTATTGGGTATGATTTGAACATTGTGGATGCTCAACAAGACGGAAAAGACTGCCCTTCTATATTTTCCAATAACACATCAGAAGATTGTCTGAACCTTAATGTTTACTCCAAATATATGGTAAGAATGTTTTTCCATGTGAAAAGCAATTTTTCTTGTTTTTTTTTTTAGTACAACAACACATCTCTTCGGCCAGTTATTGTTTTCATCCACCCAGGTGGCTTTTACGGTGGATCAGGTTCTAGTGCATTTTTGGGGCCGGAATATCTTTTACAAGACAGTGTAATTTTAGTGACAATAAACTATCGTCTAGGTTCGCTGGGCTTCTTAAATCTTGGAACACCTCAAGTTCCAGGTAATGCCGGTCTAAAGGATCAGGTAATGGCATTGAGATGGGTCAACAACAACATTCAATTTTTTGGGGGTGATCCAAACAATGTTTCGTTGATGGGATATAGCGCCGGTGCTATTAGTGTAACCATGCACCTTGTATCTCCAATGTCCCAGGGATTATTTCATAAAGCTATAATTATGAGTGGGTCAGTTCCCCCGCAAACCAAAATTCCATATCACAACCAACTTGTGCTTGCCAAAAAACAAGCATTTTTGATGGGTTGTAAGGAGCAGTCTCTTAATCCAAACCTGATAATTGAATGCTTAAACAGATTTAATGGACACGAAATTGCGTTGACACTCCGACAAATGTTTTACTTTGGAAAGGATAATCCAATTTTTCTTTGGCTACCTGTAGTAGAAGACGACTTTGGGCAAGAACGATTTTTGATTGAAAACCCATACATTTCTTTCAAAGCCGGGCGATTTTCAAGAGTTCCAATATTGATTGGTTTTACAAATGGAGAATTTTGTACTTCGTCTAAAGGTATCTATTGGTGTTTTTTTTTTTTTGGTTAATTATTGATAGTTTATATTTTACAGAAATAATTGACAGTGAAGAACTTTTGAAGACTTTTAATGATCGCTTTGAATCCCTGGCACCCGAATGCTTTATGTATTCCGATCATGAAAGTGCAGACGAAATGACTAAAGAAATCTGGTTGCGTTACTTTCAAAATAATACCATTAGTAAAAATAATTTCAAGCAGCTATGTAATCTTTTTTCCGATTCGCTGATTCGATTTGGTACTTATAAGCTTGCCGAACTTGTATCAAAATATGTTGAAGTCTATCGATATAAGTTCTCTTATAGGGGTCGTTTTAGTAATCTCCATTATACAGGTTACAATGGTAAGTAAAACTCTTCCACCGTATACAGTTTTAAGAATATTTATTTTCACTTTTAATTTTTCAAAGCCGCTGAACATATGGATGACCTGATGTACCTTTTTCAATTACCTTTGGCAAAATTTACTCCAAACGACCCTGAAGCGGACATAGTGAATCTTATGACAACTACGTTTACATTTTTTGCAAAATATGGGTATGATATTTAATTAAGTAGTAATTATAAGATCTAATGTTAATTGTATTCGTTTATGGTATAGGAAACTTGTGGACAAATTTGAAAGTGGAACTACTAACTTTGTCGAAATCAATTCTAAGATGGAAGTAAAAAACAATTCATATTTTGATGAAATTGATTTTTGGAATAAATTCACGAACTTATGATGATGAATACTGCGTGCGTGTGAATGGTTTCATTAAAAAAATAATTGGTGGTGTATTGTAAGATTTTGTTCGTATTTTCACTTGCTAGCTGCGTTTTCTTGATCCGGATAATCCAGAACTTCATGATTGTTCTTGCTATGACGACGTTCCCAATGGAGGGGGAAAAGTTTCTTCCAAATTTCGTAGCGCTCCAAATTCATGCAGTTTTTCATAGTCATTTCATCATTAATTTCCAAATAGTTTTCCTTTTTGAAACTGAATGGACGCCAGCGTATTTTTTTAAGATATTCATCATTTGCTTTATTCGGATCGCTAAAATTTTGTCATGTTACTTGTATACTGCTTCAAAATGTACACATTATTCTATAATTAATTAACTTACCCTTTATATGCAAATGCAGACCATAATCTAGTTAAAGTCTCGATAATTTTGTTCTCTTTGTCATCTTCTGTAAACATACGATTTACTGAGGGTTCAGTGAAAAGGTAGAGAAGGTCGTCATGGTGTACAACGCCTAGGGAAATATAATCTTTGGCACTCATTTCAACATTGTAAATTTATTCCTTACCATATGGTTTGTGTGAAGGATAATAAAGATGACTCAGTTCGCCTTGATAATCAAATTTGTAATAGTAGACCTTAGTTTGTCGCGCAGCTAAATGAACAAATCTATGCACTCCAAAGCCAGTCAAAGCATCCGCAAACAGCTAGTCGAAGAATAAACATGCGTATAAAAAGCAAAAAAAAAACAAATAAATAATATACTAAATATGACCACCAACATGAGCAAGTCCATCTAAAGATCTGTTGTTGTGCAAAGTTCCAGATCCTAAGTAGTATCTCCTCAGTTCGTCACTTATGTTTTTAGATCTCGCTAAGTGCTTGTTGTAAAGAAAACATGTCGGCGCAATTTGTTCAAAGTTGTTATCAAACGAATCTCTTAGGTTATCATCTTCTAAAATATCTGGGGACAGCAGTTTTAGAAAGATTTATGGATAAATTGATTAAGAAAGTACTTAAAGCTGGTCCAACAAATTCGTCTTTAGTAATGCCAGTTATAATAGGAACTTTCATATATTTCCCATCTTGATATGTCTTAACTGGATCCTCGATTAGAAATCTTTCTTGACCAAGATTTGGTTCTACGACAGGTCTCCAAAGGAGAATAGGATTTCCTCTTCCAAACTCGAACATTTTGCTTTGTGTGTTCGCAAATTCCAAATAATGTTTCTATTGCAAATACATGTGTGTTATTACAACCTAATAACAAATATATAATAATTTAAAAAATATAGAAACTTACATGCTGTAAACAGGCCATCATATCGCTTAAATTAGTATCTGGGCACTGAAGCAATCGCGCTTGTTTTTTTGCAAGGCTTAGTTGTTCATCTGGGATTTTCCATTGTGCTGTTGCCGAGCCGCTCATTACAATCGCTTTATGGAATAAATTTCTTGACATCGGCGATACTAAATGAAGTGACACACTTATAGCACCAGCGCCATAGCCAAACAGCGTCACTGAATTTGGATCACCGCCAAATCTTGATATATGCAACTTTACCCATCGCAATAGCAGAACTTGATCTTTTAAACCCGCATTTCCCGGGGCTTCTCTTGTACCCGTACTTAGGAAACCCAATGAACCCAGTCTATAGTTAAAAGTAACCAGAACGATG
>JXPC01088121.1:0-10455 GCA_001015145.1 Eristalis dimidiata | reverse complement strand
AAAGCTTTTCAGTAGTTCCATCCACCCAAGTCTCTTCGATTTGAATTCCAGCTTGAAGATTCTTCAATAGACCGATAGCTGTTTCGCATGATCGGAGCCTATTGAATGTATAACATGTAATTCAATTGAGCGTGAAAGTGATATATTTAATGAACCATATCAAATTGAAGAATATTTTCTCACCTTTCAGCCAATTGGGTGCAAACCGTAACCCATCTCGTATTCATGCGTTCCACATTTGAACTTAATCGTTTTAAATCACCTAACACCCTGGTTGGAACACCCATGCGCCCAAGTTGATCAGCAGCATCGTTCATTTTATCCATAGAAGGCTGTTGTTGAGAAATAATATCCTGCATATTTGCTAATTGTTTAAACACAATTTGCAATCCTTCTGCTGTAGAGGGAAGATCCAGACTTTTAGCAAGCACATTTTCCAACTCTGAAATAACGTGTTCGTTGTCCTCTAAACCAGCTAGGGATCCTTCAAGTAACTTCAGTCGATCTCCGTGCAAGTGACTTTGTGTATTTAGTTCTTTCCATAGTTCCAATAAGCTATCCAAGCTCTTTTTGAGAGCTGGGGTTTTTAGAGCGATTGTTCGGAATGTTTCCTGCAGATGTTTTAATTCGGGGTCAAGAATACGTAGGCGCCTATCGTAATCCTCATGAGTTTGTAATGCATGATCTAACGAATCCAAATCTCGTGGTAATGGTGAAGAAAGGATGTGATCTAACTCCCTGGCCATGTTTTCTAGTTTTCCTTTTATAGTTATGCATTCTTCGGAAAATATGCGACTTGCTTGTTTGCTTTCCTCTGGAATTAATTAAAAAATTAAATTATAGAAGACATTTTTCAATATATATTTTCTTAGCACCCCGTTGTTTCCGACTTAGAAATAATTTTATCATATTTTAGAAAAACGTTGTCGTTGCGTCTTTAGTTGGTTTCAACTGATGTCTGTCTGTCAGTCAGTTTTTTGGGCTTGGATAAAACAAATTTATTTTATTTCATTTGAGTCATTATTCAATTGAATCTATTAATTGACACCAACACATTTAATTGAAAAATTGATCTAAAATAATTTTTTAACAGATGCCCACCTTCTGCTCTTGCTCGCTTTTCGAATTCATCAAACAAACGATTGACTTCATCCATTTCTCTCCTTAATCGTCGTAATTGTGGATCGTTTGGATCGCCTTCGCTTAGTAATTTATCGGCATCATCATTTAGAGCCCGCCGAATAGCAGTTCGTTGTTCGGGGCCCATAGCTAAGAACTGATCGAAATCCCAACCTTTTACTACCTTTATAGTAGCAAAGATCATATTCTGACGTAGGCGAAGATGTTTCTTTTGCCAGAGTGCAACTGAACGATCGAAAAGTCTTTTAAGACGATCTGCAGCCTCTATTGATTCGGAATCTGGTGGCGGTAATAATAAGCAAGCACTGGGAACAGACCCTTCTGCGCCTCTGCTATTACGTACGCGCCATTTAACTCTTCCCGAATTGTCTATAAGTGTGCAAGATTCACCTTTCTCAACATTTACGGGTTGTCCTTGATGCTTGTAAGCACATATAGCTTGCACTGGGGATTGTCGGTTGACGGGTTGTTTTCTTTTATTCAAAGGTACAATAGTTTGCGCCCGATTTTGCAACGTTTGTATAATTTCCCCAAACGCATTTAATTCTTCTCGTAGATCTTGCATTCCACGTAAAAGGGTTTCTCCTTGATCCAAACCAAAGTCCGATTGCGAATACGTCGTGTTTAAAACTTCATCCCGTTTAACCAACCACTGTTCGGCATCTTTTATTTCAGCAAAGAAATTATGATATTCTGTCGAATGTTTTAAATGAACCTCAAGGCAAAGAGTCAACTGTAGTAACCATGCCCATTGCTGTTGCAATACACTTAAATGAGCTTCAATGCATTTTGATGCTGGGTGTTGTTGATTAAGTAATGCTTCTCCACGATCCAAAATAGTGGCAAAATGTAATTCTCGTTTTTCTAAGTCTGACATCAAATTCTGTAAACAAAATGGGATAGTTAATACATGGTTTTTATATGTATTTTTTTTTAAATAATAAAAAAATAAACAAGGACATCATAAAAATGATCTGGATAAGAGCTAAAACAGTGGCAAAATGGTTGAATGGATCTACTTACGTCCTCTCCATTGCCAAATGATCGCTTGAAAGAAGACTGAAATTTAAATATTCGCACTTTACCTTAACACTATTAACTAAAATTCTCTTTGACAAAAATACCCAGTTTATGAATGATGAAAATTACTTACTTCATAATATCGATGTATTGATGGCAAATCAAGATTTTTATCTGCCCAATCGCGAGTGGTTTCGATTTGCTCTTTTTCATTTAGCCATTGCAGTTCTGCAGAAGCTTGCGCTAAAAAGTGCTGAAGAGAATCCATATCTGACAATCGCTTGGTTGATGTGGTAAGAAGCTCAGCATATAGTTTTTGAAGCTGGTTTAAGCGTTGCTGATATAAATTAAGTTCTTCACCACTAAAATTGGTTTGTTGACGCTCAGCCTGGAGTATTTTCGAATGGAACTGATCTATGTTTTTATGTTCTTGTTGGTGACGCTCCAGTTCTTCCTTAACTGCTGTTAAATCTGATCCGTAATCAGCAACCAATAATTGTTTCTAGAATGTATAAAAATGTCATCTACCTGTGCATGAATAAAATAAAAAACAAATAAAAAGCACTTACCAATTTACTTTGACACCACTCTGTGTATTCCTGCAAATCGCGGAAAAAGGGATTTGTATCTATTTGCCTTGATTCAACGACCATTCTGGTTTGACGAGTTACGGTAGTTTCATGTACTGGATATTTTAAACCTGGTAGCTTCTGAACCAAATTTGTATGGAAAGTTGTTCTCAATTGCGACCATCTTTGATGTAATTTCTGTACTTTTTTTTGTAAGTCTGATATTTGTGGATATCGTCCCTCTTTAAGAATGAGACAGTCTTGATTCATATCTTGAATGGGTTCTTCTAAGTGCCGAATCTCTGTTTCTAAAGACTCAACAATATTCTTAGCATCTATGGGATGCAATCTTTCAATTCGGTGACTCTCTTCAATAACTCTTGTTTCCAAATCAGCTAACTTTACATCAACATGTTTTATCTCTCGCTGTACTTTTTCACCAAGCCTTTGCAATCGTTCAAGTCGTTCTACTTCTTGTTGAAGAATATGGTCGCGATCAGCTAATGCTGTTTGCAAACGATACCAAATCTTTTCAATTGAATCTGGTCTAAGTTCAGTTTCAACTTCAATTTCGCCGATGCTTTCAAAATATCGCTCTAATTCTTTGTATATCTGAATAAGTTTTGTCTTTTCGCGCTTCCTGGAAGAAACTTCATCAGTACGGAAATGATTAAGGTCGCTAAGTAAGCGTTTCATCTCAATGAGAGTCGAAGGAAATGATCGTTCCTGTAAATAAATTGTTTTCTCGCGGCACCAATAAATAAATTGCTGAGCCAAATCTCTATATTCGTGAACACGGCGCTGTGATTCTATGTCAAATAGTGGATGTATTGATGGGGGCTCTGGAAAAACGTCATATAGTGAGGATATGTACGTTATCAAAGACTTTTCGTCGGGTTCATTCGTGTCAACATCTGTAAACAATTTTAAAAGTAATACCATTCTTTTTTTTTACAATCAATATATATTTACCTTCAGGATCAAGCAGACGAGTAACACCATATTCTTTTTCGACTATACTAAACGCGGTCTCTAAACGTTCTCTTGGTCTGTCGGATCTTGCTTTTCGCCAGTCAAGCAAGTCCGGTCGATTACGGTGAACTAATGCAGAGAACGCTAAGCCATCACGCCAGGAGCCTGTAAAATCATTTACCCGTACTCCAGGGTAACGAGCAGTTGAACGCCGCGCCCATCGCAGAAGAGCTTCTCTAGCAGATACGTTGTCCTCTTTACCAACAACTATATCAGAGATCTGAAAAAAAAATAAAAAAAATGCAATATACGCAATATTTGTGTACTTATGTATTTTCATGCAATTAAATAAATCTAGATATCACCGACATTCAAGTTTGCCTTTATAACTTCAGAATGTGGATATATGCCCACGTAGGTTGGTTTCTACTCAAACTACCATGGGGGCTTCCCACTCAATTGGTTCAGTTTGTTAATGTATATATTTTCTGTATAACCAAAATGCTGTAATGAATGAAAGTATGACGTCATGCAAAAGAAAACCTATATATAATTCATATTTGGTAAAGTTTAACAATATCATATGACACATACACATTGTTGTTTATTTAAACACAATGGACAGTTTTATTGAATGCATCTATTTGCAAAAGGCACAAATAATCTAAATTGATATTAAGCGTTTTTCTTTCAATTAAAGTTGTATTGTCAAAAGAGAAATTATTAATACATTTAAATTGGTCGAAATGGCCTGTGCTTCGCCTGAGATAATGCATACAAATGTTAAAGTGAGTACAGTAAAGGATAGCCTGTAATAAATATAAGTATCAATACTACCTTAGGGCGTGGGTGAGCTTCTATTGCTTTTGGGCTATTGTATGTAATCTCAGTCGTTCGCACTTTCTTATTAGGATGGAGTAAATTATGAGTTTGATCTTTTTCTTCGGCACGACTAAGAGTTGTTACTTTTCGGACAATATGAGTTGTTATTCGACGATGACCATCAGGAGCACATTGTGATACTTTTGTGCTTTCCATACTTGATCCGAGTATTTCCATCGAAACCTTTTTGTTTTTTGTAACAGAGTGAAATGCATTCACTTCTTCACCTATAACTGGAATGTTCCAAGGTATTTGAACAGAATTCTTGCTGACCGATAGTGCTTGGTTACTAGAGGAATCAAATTGTTGAGGTTGAATAGCAGCGTTTGGAATTGCCTGGGGATAATCTTCTACAGCAGCTTGAATAATCTTTTCATGTTTTATTTCACGCCTAAGTCGTATATTCTTGTCATCTAAGCTAGTTGTTATCGGTGGTCCTTTAATTAGTATTGATTTGTTTTCACTTGTTGATGATCCTCTACCAAAATTCTCTTGTGTCGCTTTAATGAATACTCGTCCCCCACCGGGTCGAAATTCTTCATCGATTTTATACATTTTTTGCAAATTTATTTGCAAATTTGATTAATTGTTTGGCAGATTATTGATTAAACTTTTTTATTTTTTCTTTTTATTTCCTGTTTTTGTATGTATAAAAACCTTTTTGCCTTCAATTCGTTATAGGCTTGACTACTTTTCAACTTGTATGCCAATTATGGGGTCGTTCGCTGTTACTTCATGAATAATATGTATTGTTCACCCGACCGTAATGTATTCCGTCCACCGGATGCGTGAACTTCTTCTATTACTCTTGACTGTCCCTTGTATGTATCTATGTCTGGTTTCCTTTAGTTTTCGTTTTTATTCCAAAATTGTTCGTTGTTAATTTCTTATCAATTTGTCAAGATAACAGCGGCATAAAGCCTTTTTTCACTCGTAGGTATACATGACTGTATTGTGCATTAATTTTATATTGTTTTAATTCCTTTGTTCCTTTGACACTAACTCAAATTTTATCAACCGTAAATATATTCTGTGCATTAATTCCGAAAAAATGTTCACCAAAATGGCAAAGTAAAGATCAGTTTTCTCACTTTCACTAAGTCACATATATTTTTTCCGATTACTAAATTGTTATAAAAAAATTTTTCTAAAAACCAAAATTGATCACGAAATAACAGCAGGTAAAATTAATTTAATGTGTTCTCGGCGGCTGACTAGCAACTAACAGATGATCGACAGATTGGATTCACTTCAAGCCAGCCAGGTATGTCGTTGGAGTGAAGTTTGTTCATTCGTTATTCAGTTATCCATGAGACGAGTTTATATTGACTAACAATTGAGTTGTTTTGGCTTTGTTGAATTTTGCGATGTCTAAGCTTTCTTTAGATGTTCACGGAGAATGAATGCCCTTAATTCTTAATCCGCAAACCAGATGAATTCTATTCTGCCTACAACTTTTATTAAAATGAACTACCTATACACGAACGAGTGGGCACTGACATATTACCTCACCACCAACTCATTTTGAAAGGTGTAGTGGGCACAGCTGCAGTAGCAGGTGGTGGGAGTAATATTCTTTTATATTGTTATGGTATCACATGTCTAAAAAAAGAGTTATTACGCTACACTGCCTTACACGGGCGACAACTGAAGCAGATGTATGTTCACTACATTACATTCGTATGTATGGGTGTTTGAGAAATGGAAATGACTTGGCAAGCCTTGTACCACACTTATCGCTACTACTTTTGTTTATTTACTTTACATTTTTTCTTCGGTTATTTGATTAACATTTTTAAAATTGCTTATCGTATAGGAAGGTAGTAAGGCGAGAGGAAGGAACCAGTTTATTTCTGTTTCATTCAAGTTTTTTTTTTGTTTGGGTCTGATGTCATGCAGAATTAAATTCATGGTGAAGTTGACCATCTGTTTAGTTGGTATTCATTTTCTCTTCTTTATCATATATTTTGCTCAGGATATAAAATAAATAATATGAAATTTATTTAAACTAACAAATCGATCAAATTTACTGCATGCAATTTAAGAAATGCATACCACTCACAAAATACGTACATGTGTAAGTTTACCATCATAGCACTGACAAACATTACACCCATATACAAATTACAATTTCAAAATACTTAATTGAAGGTTGCTGCATATACAACAACAATATTGGTCTCAATTAAATTTTCTTATGTCAATTTCGTAATAATTAATTCTATATGGAATGAATTGTAATTGAGATAAATGTGAATACTAATATTACATACCTGAAAATGCAGAATAATTGTCCAAATCAAGCCGAGTGTTAGCTTTGGGTTACCATCGACTATATCCTCTGCACGTATGTTCACCAATTTAATTTTTTTAAACCGTAAAAAGTCCAGCGCCATTTGAGCATTTTGAAGCATGTGGAAACGCATTTTTCCCTTTTCTCTCGGCTTAAAATAATGACAATCACTATTTGTAATATCCATGCAACTTTTTACAACTTACCAGGTGTTCGCCAGATAGAACCTCCAAGAGAGAAAGCAAATTGTGACCATCACGCAAATCTTCAAAAAGATCCAAAACACGTCGATTGGCCTGATGTTATAGAAAAATGATGTTATTCATTGTATATATTCAATTGGTTCAATTGGTGCGAACAAAGTTTTAAATTACATTCCAAGAGGAAGCATGCAAGATTTGTTTAAATCCTTTTTTGGTTTGCTTTAGTGCAGTATACGTTCTAAATAAAATGTTATTGGCTTGCGATATAAGACACAATTTCACAAACAGAGCAAAATCATAACACTACTGACTTACGGACTGCGAACAACAGGGTGATCCATTTACATACACACATACATGTAACATTGTATAAGTCTGCAATGTATAATTTTTCAATGTTTCTTAAACAAATCTTACTTTATGAAACAAAATTATTAGAAGGAAATGTACCTTGGCATATTTCCAGTGCTGCATGAAGTTGGTGAAACAAGAAGAATTTCATTGTAACAAAAAATGTACATAAAGTGCAAAAGGGAAAAACCTTTATAAAGGCTCAGGATAACATCGCACTCTTTAAAATGATGCAATATATGCATATAATAAATATGTATATATTTTGCCATAACAGCTCATAAAGAGCCTTTGCTTAGGTTATTAAGCAAGCACTCGTGTTGCGTGTTCTTACACGAAATATTGCAAATCTTAATGCACCCTTTTACTTATTTTAAGGAAGTTGAAAAATGTTTCTTGTATCCATATTGCAGTTTACTTAGAAACGATGCAATGCATATACATATATAAATATATATTAACAAACAATTACCTTTTTCAGATGTTTATTAACCCATTTCGTAAATGTTTTCTTCTGTATAGCATCTCGTTCATCTACAAAAGAATTTGTAATATTAGTAATCGCTATTATTTATACATTTCAATTTACACCTTGCAAAGATTCAATTTTTTATAAAAATGGGAAAGTTTCACAATATAACTACTGTCACATTTTTTCTCATGTACTCCCTTGTAACAATTTTGATCACACTATAATGTCATGCTTTGTTAGTTTTATTGTGCTAGAGATCAATAAATATATATATATACTGCTTAATTGTTTACAAAACACTAGATTTTATATCTAGTATGTAAGACATTTTAGTATGTAAGCCAAACAAACTCACTCAATTAAAATGTATTAATATAAAAAATAATTAAAACATGGAATTTATTTGTAAGTTTCTGAATAATACACTCACTGATATGAAATCTGTGCTCAGCAATTGCAGGTGTATCTCATGTGATCGAATAGTTATTAACCTATTCCTCTGAAGAGATTTGTATGAAAACAACTTGACACCATTAGCAACTGTAAATTACATTTGTAACACAAACCATTTATAATAATGCGAAAATAACCCTATCAGAATCCAATATCCGATCGTCATACTCATCAAAAATAACCACTAGAATTTCTGACCTAAAATTTATTTAACATTTTATTATTTATTATGTATTTCGTAAGATTGTATTTGTGGTCAGCTATGATGAAAAGAGGTCTGGTTGATCGAAACTGATTTGACTGCTTTTTCAATTTAACAATTTTTTAAATCAAACAATTCCATGTTTCTGTCTTAATTTTTTGTTAACAAACTTGGAAAAACCAAAATGAAAATCGTGAAAGCAAGTTCTCTAAATGAGACCAAAATACATCCGAGTTTGAAGACTTACATACAATATCCCAATTTTCGATAAAATATTCCCAAATAGACATGGTACCTTTAAATTGTGTTAAGGCATCCTCGTAGCCACCTTGTGGTGTTCCCTGTTTTGCTTTTTTAGGAGGACTGGTTTCGTACTGATGTTCGTGATTATTTCCCGGTGAAATGGAGATTCGCTGTTGTTGACTATGATGGTGCTGGTAGCGTCCACTTTTCCCTGGTGGGCTAGATGGCTCATAGAGTGCTTCCCTGGGATCAAACCCCAGGCGATCTTTGTAATATGACTGAGTCGTCATTTTAAGTGTAAATGTCTTTGTATTACCCTACTTTAATCTAATGGCACTATAAATAATACCTGTTAAATTGTTATCACCAGATAAGTGTTTATTTTCAATATGCGTCTTCACTTAATCTTATGAGAATCACTCTTATAATGGCACACCTAAAAGAATAGAGTCATTTCTTTTTCTTGTTTTCACAATTCACACGCGGGAAAGTCGCTTGGCACTATTTTCGATAAAAGAAATCCGTTTCATATTCTGCTGCAAATAAGAAAGCCAATGTTGTTAGAACTGAGTGTACATACGAACAGGTTGTATACAGACTGTGTTGCTATCGATTATACCTATTTTATTATATAATATTACAACAATTTAAAAAAAGCAATTCAATCTTAACTGTCATATTTATTAACAGAGAGATCAATTTCATATACAGCAGTTCGAAAAAAAAATGCTCAAATTGGTAATTACAGGTCGCTTTACAATGGTATTTGACACTGATATGACTTTTTCATATTGTAATATTCCAAAATATCACCGGCCAAAGGGTTATTGAACTGCAAGACTGTGCACCATAAAAGCGAAATTGTGTAGAGCATCTATAATTTTTATTTTTGGATCTAAGTATGAAACAGCACCCCACTTGAAATAAAGTCAGATACTGCATCCCCTTGCGCTCGGGCTTGCATTCATTGCCTTGGTTTCAATTATACGCAATGGGTTGTTGGCTGGCTGTTAATTCAATAAAATGGTCACAATGCTTATATTGGTCCTACTACTAACAACGCTTCACTCAAAAGTATACGGTAAGGAAATTACATATTTTTAATCACTGTTGCGAAACACAAAACATACATTATTAGTGTTATTATTTGTAACAAAATTATCCACGAGCTATCATATCACTTCATAATGCTGGCAGCACTTGGCATTATTTTATTTGCGATCTGAATACGTTTTTAGTTAGAAGATATTCATTTGCTAATATGTACGTGATTATGTTCATTTCATATATTTCGAACACGTACATAATACAGTATATACATTCAACGACACGATTAGATATGAATATATTATTGGAAAATTGTCACTTACAGCAGTTGATTTATGTTAAAGTTAAAGTGACCGAAATATACATGTTTCAATATTAATAAACAGACACAATACGTACTATTATTAAAAAAAAATCTATATAAAATTAAACACATTCTCGTTATTTTTTCAGATACATATGCCACATAATACACAAAAGATAATAAATTCACATTATATCTTTCAGAACCGAACAGGTTGGTGGTTGCAGTTTCTTTTCGTATTTTCTATTATTTTCAAATTAACTCATAGACTACACAAATTCGTTTTTATTTCCTCAATGAGCTA
>JXPC01074337.1:1627-12055 GCA_001015145.1 Eristalis dimidiata | reverse complement strand
TAACAATTGTAGTTTAGGACAGAAGAGTACTTATCCGGGGATTACTGTACATACATATTTCCAACTACATATATATATATATCATTTATCTTGTTTTAGGCAATTTTAGGTGCTCAATTAGTCTTAACACTCGTTATGGTTAGTGTTATTCAAAAACTTACTCCACATTTTTCATTTGCAAAATGGATTTTATGTTGCACTGGTCTTTACCGTTACCTTCATCCAACGGATAGCTTACTAAGACAACGAGCAGGAGTCCCTAAAGAAAAGACAAATAAACCTAAAGTTTCAACACAAAAGCAAGCTCTTACGGATAAAAGTTCGTCAACATTTCTCGTACCACGGAGCGTAGTTATCGAATTGGAAACTGCCCCAGTCACCGAAATTGACGTTGTTCATTTAAGATATTTTACTGAATACCAGTGGTTACTTGATTTTAGTATCTACTCTGGAGTTGTTTACATTTTTTCAGAAGTAAGACCGACTTCAATATGATAATCAGATTGCTAACAGTTGTATATCACTCTAGATCTATCACTTTTATTTTCCGCTAAAGGGAGAAGTTAATTTAAGTATGGTATGGTGTCTTCTGGTAATTTTCTTTGCTTTGTAAGTACTCAATTAGATTTTATTTGTTATTTACAAGTACGTCTATATTTCAGTAAACTGCTGGTATCATTGACTGTACTCTACTTTCAAACAGAAGATTCTATTGGAGAGAGATCAATGTGTATTGTTGCTTGTTTTGTTTATTTGCTTACTGCAATGGTTGTTCTTATTATAGACGAAAAGTTTCTTGAGACTGGTTTAGAGGATGCATATTCAAAATTCAATCAAAGTGCATCACAATTTCTCGTGGAACAAGGATTACCTTCATCGTAAGTATATATTTATGTATATTTATTTATTTAATTCTGAGCTATTTTCTAGTGGCCCGGCGTCTAAGATTGTCGTTAAATTTTGTATTGCTGTAGGAAGTGGGATACTAGGATCTCTATTCACATTCCCTGGGTTAAGAATAGCAAAAATGCATTGGGATTCACTAAAGTACAAATAAATATTTTAACTGGCATTGCAATCATCAATTCAACTCTTATTTTTCAGATACTGCAAAAATAATCGGTTCCTGCAAATACTGCTGAATGTTAGTTTTGTCTTGCCATTTATATTAGTCGTACTGTGGATCCGTCCAATTAGTAGAAACTATTTAACAGTCCGTGTTTTTGAGGGAATGGAAAAACCTCTGTAAATAATTTGAATTTAGTTGAAAACATTTTATATAAAAAATCCTCCAACAGATTAGAGGCCCATGTCTTCGAAACCGCTCGTCTCATATTAGTTGTTTTGACAGTGGTTCTCCGATTTACATTGATGCCTCTTTACTTACAATCTTATCTGAATATCGCACACGATAGAATAGTAGATTTACGAAAGGAAGCTGGTAGAATAACCAACGTGGAATATCAGAGAAAGGTGAATTGATGTACGCAATTATTGCATTCTGAGTTTTAAGGGTCTTTCATTTCCAGATTTCGTCTATATTCTATTATCTATGCGTTGTCACATNTTTCAGTGGTTCTCCGATTTTCATTGATGCCTCTTTACTTACAATCTTATCTGAATATCGCACACGATAGAATAGTAGATTTACGAAAGGAAGCTGGTAGAATAACCAACGTGGAATATCAGAGAAAGGTGAATTGATGTACGCAATTATTGCATTCTGAGTTTTAAGGGTCTTTCATTTCCAGATTTCGTCTATATTCTATTATCTATGCGTTGTCACATTGCAATTTGCAGCTCCGTTAATATTGTGCTTGTTCTTAACACTTATGTACAAGAGTTTGGGCGGTTTTAGTTGGTCGGGCTTGTTTAAAGAATCCGTCTTACAAAATGAATGTGCTGCCGACAATGCTGCAAAAGAAGCAGTGGAAAGAATTCTGAAGCAAATCGACGGCAGTGGTTTAGGTGATGCAAATGAGTTTAATATTATCGACTCAGCTCATAATCTTCAGTCATCTTGGATCAGTCTTAAAAACGTAAGATAATTTAGTTTTAGNTGGCATCAGCCGCAGGACTTCAATGCAAAGTTGACCCAACCCTTGCTACTACATTAAAATCTAAGAAGCCAGAATTTGACGAGGGGGAACACCTTATTGCTTGTCTTTTAATGGTTTTTGTTGCTGTTTCTATTCCAAAACTAGCACGGAACGACAATTCCTTCTATCGCGCTTCGATGGACGGTCACTCTAACAACACTCATTGTATGGCTGTTGCAATAAACAACATTTTCGGGGCTCTTTTTACAATATGTGGACAAAAGGACATTGAAGATCGCATGAAAGAGTTTCTTGCTTTGGCCAGTTCCTCACTTTTACGCCTTGGACAAGAATCTGATAAGGAAGCAACACGGAATCGTGAATCTATTTATTTGCTTCTGGATGAGATCGTAAAGCAGTCACCTTTCCTTACAATGGACCTTCTGGAATCATGTTTCCCATATGTTTTGATTCGTAACGCTTTTCATGCAGTTTACAAACAAGAGCAATGTATTTAAAGTCTTGAATTCGTTTAAAAATATTTATTTCATGTAAAGCTANTTTTTTTTAAGATATTCACAACTGACGTTTATAAAGGATTTTTAGGATTCGCAACCTGGTGGAGTTACTTTACATTGTTTGCCACGTCCTCACTCGGGATAGTGTATCAGTCATATTTTACAAATACATAATAATCTTCTGTAAACATCATCATTCATTGAAATTAAAACTACGGAATTGTGTGTAAGCATGAATGTTTAATATATATCGTATTATAAAATAAAAATATTTATTTCATGTAAAGCTATTAAACGAATTCAAGACTTTAAATACATTGCTCTTGTTTGTAAACTGCATGAAAAGCGTTACGAATCAAAACATATGGGAAACATGATTCCAGAAGGTCCATTGTAAGGAAAGGTGACTGCTTTACGATCTCATCCAGAAGCAAATAAATAGATTCACGATTCCGTGTTGCTTCCTTATCAGATTCTTGTCCAAGGCGTAAAAGTGAGGAACTGGCCAAAGCAAGAAACTCTTTCATGCGATCTTCAATGTCCTTTTGTCCACATATTGTAAAAAGAGCCCCGAAAATGTTGTTTATTGCAACAGCCATACAATGAGTGTTGTTAGAGTGACCGTCCATCGAAGCGCGATAGAAGGAATTGTCGTTCCGTGCTAGTTTTGGAATAGAAACAGCAACAAAAACCATTAAAAGACAAGCAATAAGGTGTTCCCCCTCGTCAAATTCTGGCTTCTTAGATTTTAATGTAGTAGCAAGGGTTGGGTCAACTTTGCATTGAAGTCCTGCGGCTGATGCCATTTCAGATGCAACCTTAACTTGATCACCTCCAGGTAGATGTTCTTGAAAATCTCTTACGGAGCTTAAAAGGAATGGTATTCTTTTCTCAAGTACATCAACTAATGACTCGTGAACTAAATTTCTGAAGCATAATATGACTCCTATTATAGTCATTCGTTGTAATACATTATCCACATGCTGTAACTTTTTAAACTGATCTTTCATAACTTCCGGTTTATCAAAACTGGTTCGCAATGTGATAAGCACTTCCTTATTTAAACCAACTAAGCCCTTCAGCTCCTGTACTTGGTTTGCTATATGCCACATAAGTGTTTCGTTCAATGATTTTATTCCATATGGGCCTACTAATTCTGAAAGCGCCCGCAACTCGTTTAAATCAGAAAATTCTTGAGGATTAAATGGAACACATCCCTCTGGTGAGATAGCTACAAACGCTTTTTGATTCATTGAGTATACTATGTTTCCAGCACTGACTCGTCTAAGTAAAACTTCACTATACCATGTGTTGTATAAAGCTGATATTGTTTTTTCACCGTGTGAATCTAGGCTTTGTGTTTGCTGTAACAAGCAGTTATTAAACACTCTGGTTATATCTATGTGCACATAATTCTCGACAGTTTGAAGGACATTCATATATGCTCTTACTGAGGCCAATAATTCAGACGGCTTTGCGATTTCCATTGTATCTTGATTAAACATAACCATTCCAACTAAATCCCGTGAAAAGCGATGCTCCAAATTCTGACAGAGATATTCTCGAGGAGCAAAAGCAAACTCCCATACATTCACTGTTGGACAATAATTTATCGCAAAACATAGTTCTGTTAGTGCCATATGAAGCTTATCCATTGTTGTGAGGTCTTCGCGGGTTTTACGATAACTTTCATCTCCCGGCTTTCGAATATCGTCAAACTGTTTCTTTGTCTTATCCTTCTTTTTGCGAGTAGATGCTACTGAGAGAATTTTGGCACAGTGCTTCGGCAACAGAGCGTCCGTCAATTTACATTGCTCATCGCAAATTGTTGTTATGATATTCTTTGCTTCTTTTGCCATTTCTTCGAGAAAAATATTAACAACACTAAGAGACCTCTCACGGATATGATGACGTTCTTCAGGGCACATTTCGTGGGTACAGTTCTGGAAATGGCTGCAAATTAATGGAAATGCTATGATATACCGGTTTTGAGCCGGAAACTCAAGACACATGTGAAATTGGTCGTCAAACATTTTATTGTAAAAGCAAAATATTGAAAGATCAGATGTTTCAACCAAAATTTCGTCGAGATTATCTACAACGCGTGTATGAAATATCATAGAATCAAGAAGGCGTGCTAGGTCAACATTCTCTGCAATGCGAAGTGCCGCTTTACCGACGCTCATATAGGTCTGCAATCGGAACCAGTCAAGGCGAAAGGCTCTAAAGTCAAACAGTTCATTTTCTTCCACTTGCTTTACTGTTAGATTCGAGGAAGTATTATATAGCGATGACAAAATAATACTCTCATCTTCTGGACACACTTGCAAATTCTGCATACGTATATTAAGATCCGCAGAATCAAAACCAGATAAATACTGGACATAGTACCGTTGCATTACTTGACTGTATTTTCGAACTAAAGCACGTAGTTCTTCCATATGAAAAAGAAGTTCAGGCAATTGACGATCGACTAGGTCTTCATTACTTTTCCCCTTGCTTTTAACCAGTGGCGGGTTATCATTATGTCGCAACAGCCATAATATCTCATCCCGAGCCAAACATAAGCCTATAAAAATGAATATAGCTTTCGGCCCCAGTAATCCTGGTTGGTCAGTCATAATTAACGCTAGTTCTTTTAAAGCAGTGCGTAAAAACTTGCGCCGTTCTCGATGTATAAATGCAGCTTTTTGAATTGCAGTTGTGTAAGCGTCTTTTATTTCATTTATACGCTTACTGTATCCTTTTATTCCGTCGAATGTGTTTTGAATATATTGATGAATTTGCAAAACTTCATCCCGAAATAGCGCGACAACCCAACTAGCCTCCAAAGTGGATAGCCACATTTTGTTAACTTCTGTATACTGTGACAACATCTGATGATTAAGTAATAAACCGAAGATAATCCACCGATCCATTGTTTCCAATGAAATATATTCACACGACATTGTATCTGTGCGAACAGCCTTTAGAAGTATTGCTGGATTTCCTACAAGACTTAATTTTTGCATTTCTCTCCATTTATCAGCCGTCGAATTGCGGAGTGGATATATTGTTGTCAACGAACGAATTGCATTAGCTAACAGTCTTTGGTGTGGAATGAATTCTTCGGATAATTTCTTTAACGGGACCTCGTAATCCAAAATCATTTGTCCCAATCGTGGAAAACCGGGATCGCTTTGATTGTGCTGGAGTTCATGCGCTGCATTGTATAGCCCTAGAACTGCTTTCCGATCTTCGACGCGTGATAAAACAATCATTAAGGAAACATACGTCACCACCAAATCTAAATAGTTTTTCGTTAATTCGAAGTTTAGTGTAATATCGAGATGAATTTGGCAAGCATCCATTGTTGTAAGCAATTCACAAACGTTATCTTTAAAGTCTAGCAAATCGACAAATGTATGATAATACAATGACAATGACTTAATAATTTCCGCTTTAATATTAACAATCGCACCAAGACCTTTTACATCAATATTTGGAAAACGTTTTACGATCAATTTAATTGACGATTCAAGCGATTTTTCAGAAAGAAATCCAGGTTTGGATTTTGTGTCACCACATGCTTTCTTGATATTGTAAATGCGTGTAAGTATCCCAATGCCCCGGTCGTTAAGTATAATTAATTTTTCTGATATTTTTTGCTGATTGGCATATATTGGCCGAGCCATTTTAAAGTCACTTCAATTGAATTTGTTTGTATACACAAAGATCGGACCGCGCCTACAATTGATGAAAATTTTCTACGAAATTCTACTCTTGACTAATCAGAGTTCGTTAATTTTCTACAATAGTTTTTGTTCAGAATATTTTTATAAGATTTCACTTATTAAATACAAAATTTTTAAACACTCGAAATTGATTATTTCCGTCTTTTCGATGTAAAACGAGAAGGATGTCAGATAATGACATTAAATGTAAGTAGAAGTACTAAAAAGGCCATTTACCATATCTGTAGATAGGTCTTTTAGTACATGTGCAGTATGGTGGATAAATATTATCAAATCGAATTGCTATTCGTGAACATTGTCTATTCTGACATTCGAATGAGGACATTTCTACTTAATTCATCTTCAAAAAATATTTAAATACCACTGACCACAACGTCAGCGCACATAAACTGCAACTATTTTATTTACAAGCTGCGGAGACGGTGAGCGGCGGGTTCACAGGAAAAAGATAATGGATACATATCTTATCTCTTTGCAGATTTGTTAAAAACATTCGCCTTTTTCATCATACCTTTTGCCGAAAATAAAATCTCATTCAAACCATTTTTGTAAGAATTTTTAAATCTTTCTTTATTTATTTAAATACTTAATAAATAATCCAATCCAATGTGTTTATAACAGGAATTCCAATAATGTATAAATATTATAAGTTGTAAGTATTTAAAATGATTTTGTGTTTAATTTTCAGTGTTTTGCACTGTTTTAAGTTTATGGGATCAGACAGCGAGTACCACTTGTTCACAACATTTGAAACACCTTTTTTATTTCGACTGTTGGGAAAATGGAAAAATCTGATTGCGCTTGCCTGTGCGGATTTCGCTGAAAATATTCGGATAGAATTTCAGTGGCCAACGCTTTCGCACGATATTCGATTAAAGCTCTTTGTTGGTTTAATATTTCGATTCCTGATGATTTTTTCATAGAAGTTTGCATTAAAGACAACGCCCAATCATGTTTCATTTTCGCCAACAGATTTTCTAGTTCTATAATTCGTTTGTCTTTAGGTTGCGGGACATAAATGGGATCAAACTGTTTTAGTTTCTCTTTAATAGAACATGCTTGTAGACGCAATCTCTCATTCCGTTCTTCCAAGAGAACACCTTTCAGAAGGTTTACTTCTTCAACTAATATTGGGGATCCTACAGATGTCGCTGCACTTATGCTTGCCGTTACTGTTCCTGTTGATGAAACTTCACTGCGTTTGGTCGAGCTTCCACTAGTTAGTTTTAATTTTTCTCGTAACGTAGACTTTTCACTCTCTAAAGCTTCAATGTCACTCTGTAGATGGTCCATAGTATCCTCAAATTCTTTCTCCTTCTTTTTGAGTAAATCATATGTTTCTTCATATTGTCGTTTTAATTTCTCTATTGTAATTTCATGATCATGTTGCAAGACGGATAATTTTTTCTCTGCTATATCTTTACGTATTTGCATTTCTGAGAGTTCACTTTGTTTCATCTTAGCAGCCAATTTCAATTGTTTTATATCTGCCTCGCGATTTTCTAGGGTTGCGGCGAGCACATTTTTTTGTTCTAGTTGCTTCTTTATTAACTGTGCTCGAAGTAAAATTGGGGATACAGATTTTTCACCTGCTTTAGCGTTAGCTCTGGACATTATTTCATATTCGTTATCAAGAAGATACTGAGCAAGTTGCGACAAATCAGTATTAGATGGACCCATTACGGATTTAAAATTTTGTGATGGACCTCTATCGTCTTGTTCGTATATGCGTTCACAAGCGAATGATAAAATCTCCCAGAATTTTGCGTGTTCTATAGTAGTTTCAGCAGCGTTATCACTTTCTATAGACGATGTAATATTCTGCACTGCTTGTCTTGCCGCATTATGAAGTGCTGACATTATCCTACTTAGGGAACTTGTTATTGTTCGCATAGTTTCGATTTTATGTGGAGATATCCCGCATTTAATCACATGGAGATCTTGAGGCAATCGACGCTTTATCAACTTTATTTGCTGCTTTATACTGTCAGCGTTTTCTAAAACATACTGCATCAACAATATCGAGTCGCTGGTCTCAGGCGTTTCTCTTATAATTGCACGAATCATAGCCGCGTCAGTAAGAATTGAGTCGCAAGCAGAACCAAGCGATGCAATGCAATCTCTTATCATTTGTGTTTCATTTAGAAGATCTTCTCCAGCCAGAAGGACAGAATTCATTGCGTTGAAAAAGGATACACATTTTTCTATGTTTTCTGTAAATGAATTTTCATCGAGTTGGTTTAGCTTTAACAACTCAATTATAGAATCAACTGTCTTCTCCTGAGCAATCATTTCTGGGAGCGAACCACCTGCTCTTAGTAAAGTATCTGGTTGGCACGAATTTAGGCCGTAGAGAATCTGATGGAGTGCACACTGCAAATTATGTACATAGTGCAGTAGTCTTGATTTAAATGCAAATTGATGGATTGCATGACCTTGAATAACGGCCTCTTTAGTACAATTTTCCACAGCTGGGAATCGTTCCCTTGTTTGGCTTACAATAATGCCGCATTTAAATACGATTCGTGCTATCAATAATATAACGAGGATAGCATCGTGATCTCCACCGCGGTTCATAAATGAATCTGGCATGAAAGCTGTAAGCATTTGAACTCTTTCGTTGGCCTGAGTTAGTTCTATTTGTCTTAACTGAACATCTATTGCTCTAGTGTAGGCCTTCGATTCCGCAAACATTTGCTTGTAATCTATTGAGTCATTAGTCAGTGATTCCTTCTTTGAGGACCCATTGTCAATAATTGATGTTCTAGAAGCATTACTTTCTGTACTCTTCTCTCGCAATTCGGTTATATGTTCATTTAATTTTTGCACCACCTCACGAAACTTTATAAGAGTTTGGTCGCGATCGTAAATAGTCTCTATGGCAGCATCTCTTTCTCGAAGTATTTCTTTCTTTGCAGCATTTGCCATATCTAGTTCTTCGCGCAAATCCAATTCCAAATCGTGATTACTTTCGACCAATTGCTCATGAATTTCTTCAAGTGCTTCAAGCTGAGACACTTCTTCTTCAAGCAGTTTAACTCTATCTTCCAACTCCATTTTTTTTTCTGCTAATTGCTCTACCATTTCTTCGGCTCCTAAAGCTGCATCCACTTGCTCCTGTAAATCAGTAACGATTGTTTCCAACTCATCTATTTTAGTGGACAATTTTTCCTTAGTACGTTCTAGCTCAGTTACTTCAGACTTTTTCATTTCAAGTTCTTTCGTTAGCTTCTGTATATCGTGCTTGTCATGAGCACTTAAATCCCGAAGTCGGACCAAAGTTTCTTTGAGACGATGATTCTGTTGTTCTAGCTGTTTTATTTCATAAGCTGATACAGAACCAAGTGTGGCGGTGCCCCTGTGGTTAGAGTCAACTTTATTTTGCATCTCTGCTCTTATTAATTCTAAATCCAGAGTGAGTTCTTCTATTTTCTCTTTAGCAGCGTCCAGCTCTAACTGTAGCGTATCTGCTTTTTCCTCAGCCATTTCTCTGTCTAGAGTAATAAGTTCAACATTATCTGAAAGATCCGCCATTTCCTGAGCGTGTCTTTCTTTTGCTTCTATAGCATCTTTAGCTTCCTGTTTAGCCCTTTGTAGTTCTCTTTGCAACTGAACTTGAGCATTCATAATTTTAGAGCGAAATTCTTGTAATTGTTCGAATTGGATTTTCATTTTATCAAATTCCCGAAGACGTTCTTTGTCCTCATTGCGCCTCTGTTTCAAGGTTTCTAATTTTTCAGTTAGGTCATCCATTTGAGTTTTAAGCTCATCAATTATTTTTTGTTGTTCAGCATTAGACGCCTTTTCTTCTGAGTTCGTAATAGAAGTTGTAACGGGGGGAGTTGTGAATGAAGGTGATCGCATCGGTTGACTAGGAGTGAATTGCGGTTTTAAGATCTCTAAAAACCCAGTCTCAACGAAAGACGCTCGTTTGGAGGATGGGTGAGATTCGGAAGATGAAGCTGTCGAAGAAGCAGTTGTGTTTGTCGTTGTTGGTGCTGTCATTAGACTTTTTCTACCTGATCCCGTAGATCTCTCAATGACTGATGTTGATAATTGTGTGCGAGAGCCAACCAAACTCTGCCTACTAGAAGAAAGCGAGGAACGTGAACCACTAAGTCTAGACCTATTATTGGT
>JXPC01052938.1:729-13009 GCA_001015145.1 Eristalis dimidiata | reverse complement strand
AAACAATAATAGTAAATTAAACTACCATATAATAATCTTAATTCTTTATTTGACTATCATGAAAAACAATGAATTGGCATAAGTGACGTCTGTCATATTCGTTCTATGTTTTCGCATTCTGTTTTGAAAAAAAATTGTCCAGGCATGTTATTTTTCTGGATAACATAGACAGATGTTACAATTTATAAATTTGTATTTTTCTCCATATTTTTCTCATATAATTCATTTCGTATGAACTGACAAATAATTCCTTTTGAAATAACAAAATTAGAACTGCGGGTGATACGAAACGAATATGACGACTTAATACATTTATTTACATCTCTGTTGTTTTCACTTGCTTTGTTTTTATTTTTTTCATTTCAACTGTCAAAAAGTTCTTATTGGTGTGACAAGAAAGAAACTATTTGTGTGATAACGAAGCAAATATGATCGCTGGCGATCAGTAACTAATATTAATTTTTTACGATGAAATTTAATATCGATATCTTAGTTTCATAGATGTTAAGTTAAAAAAATTAATTATGAACAATATTGACTGTGCTTTCAAATGCATATTAGCTTCAAAAAAATTTAACACTTGCTATTGTGCTTACGTAGATATCAAGTGGTGTAGAGTGTAGTGATTCCATTTTAAGTTGCTGCTTGTGTTAGTAAAATCGACATAAAAGAAATAAATTACTAACAAAATAAATATTAATAAATTAAAGCATTAGAACACGTATTTTATCCAAATGAATTTACGTTCTTTGTACATTTTTTGTTGATCGACGATATATTTTACGATATCACTCTATTTGATATGCACAAGTAGTGAATGTATTTATTGTACAACTCTTTCCTTAATAAAATAAAAGGTTTTATGCCTATAAATTATTATAATTGCAGTGTAAATGTAAAAAATATCACAAGCTAACAATGTAAGCATTATTTTTGGACTTGCTTTGGAATTTTTGGATCCCACATTTACTGTTTTTACTTTCAATCGCAGATAATCAAACATTAATGAAACAGAAAGTATGAGGGAGATAACTTAAATACTTATCAAAAATATAAATACATCCACAATTCTATACGCCAAAGGAACTTGGAACAGATTATGTGTACTAAACTGTGTAAAAGAATGTGAAAATAATGGACGATAATAAGATATTTCAAAACAAAATTAAAATGTTTGTTCAATTGACAATTTGTGGAGTTCTGTGGGATTTATTATATATGTAACAGAACAATTTTTGTTTTATTTTGCACATAAATATACATATATGTATACATTAAATATCATCTAATTTAGTTAAAAAAACACTAAAATGAAAGACTCACAAGAAAATCTATCGGCTAAAACATGTGTGTCGGATCAACAGCCAGATATACATCTTGATCTTGATTTAAAATGCAGAGGTAAATATTTCATAAGACTGTATTATCATTAACTATATTACTAGCTATACATAATTTTTTGGAAGCGTGTTTGCAATTTTTTATTTTTTTTTTATTCCAAATGCTTTCTACACATGTATGCCTATACATATATGTCAATGTGAGAACTTGTAACAAAGAATAGCTTAATACTGATAACCTTTTCAGAAACTCAATGAAAAGAAATGAGCGCATGATAGTTTTACACCATGATGCACGCCGGGCAAAGTTCATAAGTTGCACTGTCGTCACGTTCTTTAACATTACAGTGTACTTACTTGTATTGAAGATATGATTTATATTTCCTTAAAATTATTCTTTTAATTTATAGCAATACAGTCAATATAAATTGATAGAATCTTTATTAGGTAATTTTTGTTATATACAAAATTCATAGACATTTTTACATGTATTTGGGAACATGTACATACGTATTAATATTTGTTTGTCGATTTATTTTTTACGTTTAATTGCTGACTCTGATAAGAAATTTTCGATTTTGTGTCAGTATTTAAATGCAGAGAAGCATGGGAGGACAGTGAAAGAGCAAAAAATATGACGAACATATACATACATACCATTCTCGATAATTGTTGTATATACGAATATAGTTAGGTGAGACAAATACTGCCACTACATGCAAGTATGAATTCTATTCTGCCAGTAGGCACTTCATCACTACAAACGCGCGAGAAAACATTTCTATCTCCCGACTTTGTCATGTGTAGATCGCTGTCATCGACTATGAGTACCTTAGCTTTAACTAAATAATGATTACTCCGCAGATTGTGATAACAGCGACTTTAACGTTTATTGGCTCCTGCTCTTCCCCACGTATTATTGTTGTTGGGTAAAACATATAATTTCTTCTCCCATGCGCCGTCATAACTCTCTCAGTTGTGTCTACGAGAATTCTAAGACAGTTAGCGGAGTGATATTTGTTTAATCGGTTCGATATAACACTTGCTCAGCAAGTCTTGATCTTGACGCTCAATGGATAGAAGGAGTTTGTTTAGCTGCATTATAATTATAACTTCACTATTTAAGTGTTGAATATAAACATTAATTCGATTATTCGTTAATTTACTTGGCTAAGAGTGAAACCAATTTCACTTTTACCAAAACTTTATATACCTATTTAGTACCCGAAAACGTTATTAGATTTTTAGCATAATATGACAGAATAGTATGAGTTTTACATTTAATTCAATTACATTTAATCGCTATAATTGCAATGCTCAAAATGAAAAGTGAAATTATGCAGCCAATTACATTTGATGATTCGTATTTAATATCGAATCATTTAGATGAACACTTTTTTAGCATGATTAGTGGTAAGTAGTTCTATATACAAATAAAACAAGCGTACGCGCAACTTATTGTTTTGTTATTGATGCTACAAGCTGGAAATTGTTTCGATTTTTTATTTTTCTTACTAATTTATATTACACTAATTTTGCGCATTAGAAAAATGTAACTGGCCTAAAAGTAGAAGTATTAGCGCCTCCTTTATTTTTTCGGAATTATCTCAAAACGCCATACCCTTTCATTGTATGTACGTATACATGTGCGTTTTATTTATTGCATATCGCTTAGCATTACAGTTTGTAAATTATTAAGATAAGGTCTTGTTCTTATACAACAAACAATAAGTTTTTTATTATTGATAGAAAATATATGTAATGTTATAATCGTGTAAACTGTTTTTAATTTCTTGAAATTAATAAATATCAATGCAGGAAGTGAATTTTAAGAATACTTTAAAGTCAAAACAGAATATTACATTAAACGCATTTACATCTTTAGCTAATCTACGTTTCTTACTATAGGCATATATTCTTTCGAGATTAAAGCCCTCCTTTTTCTTATCGAGACAACTAAATACTTATTACTCATGGTAATGATAAAAAATACACTGTACCCTTTTTTTAATAATTCTAGCGTAATGCATGACTTTTCCACCTAGCAATATCAATTTATACGCGTAGTATAAACGCCGTGTGAATGATTGCCCAACACATTTAACTCACGAGTTTATCATGCAAATTATAACAAACTGTGGCAAAAACTTTTAAATCAGTGCAGTTCAGTTTTTGTCGTTAAGCTATTTCAAATTAAATCTTAATTGTCGGCTTAGTACATCCGTAGCCTGTAAGATACTTAGTACGCCGGCCAATAAAACATTAAACACGTATGTGATTTGAATGTGTCATTTAAAATTGTTCCCTTGAACTGCCATAGTATAAACGGTCAAGTTTTTTTTAAACAATTATAACAAATATGCCTGTTCGTGGAGTTAGTTTGTTCTTTATAATATATCGTTATGTCACCCAGTTACACTTCTTGGCTGTATTATGTTTAAGTGAAATAAAAATTTAGCATTTTTGTACACAAATTATAATCTGACTTCTACTTATGTATATATATGTACAAGCATTTACATTATTGTCGCATTCCGTCTCTCTGTTTTATCTGTGTCTCTCACTCAAGTTGTGGTTATTGTCTCGTTGAGTCATTTTCTAAATACAATTTTTAAAAATCTGCTGCCGTTGCGCTGATAAGATTAATTGTTGTGTCTACAATTTACAATTTAAATGTTTTATTAGTTTTATTTAATTATTATTTAATAGTGTCAAGAACGTTGGTTAGCTTACTAAAATTACTATGTATACAATTTATTTTTATTTTTTTTAAAAGTTTATCTGTAGATAAGTATGGATGGTAGATGCTGCATTATTAATAATATATTCATATCTATACAAAAAATTCAAGTAAAGCACAATATAAATAAGTAAATAAATGTTCATACATATATACGAGAATATATTCTTGTAGTTGTATATGTAAAGTTGTTTAACTGTGTTAAACAACATGTTGCTGATAAAGGGGGTGTGGCAACCATTAAAAAATGGCAAGTGGGCCATAATTATTTCTTTTTTTAACAAATATTGATAAGAACAGCAGATCACAAAGCATGTGTACATGTATACGTTTTAAAATAAATTCTAGTTTGAAGTTAAATCGCATTTGACTGAACTTACTAAAATGTATGAACCTAGAAAACAAAGATGACCTACTAAGGTCATCTCAAGTTCTGGTGTATATTTTTTATTTCTAAACCTTGACTATTTTTCAATATGAAGTCTGTTTTTCCAAAGTTAACAATTATGTTAGTTCATACGGAAATAATTATTTGTATTTGTACTTCTATAAAATGATAAATGGGGGGTTATGATTTTCTCAATAGAGAAAATGAAATTTGTTGAATAGTTTGATGCTTATTGCTTAATTATACGTATTTGACACACTATCTTGACTTTAAACTTTTGGTATTATTCTCAGATACTGAAAATCATATAATAACGTCAAGCAATGGAGGCGGAAGTAATCAGTCGTTACCAAGTCCCATTGACCAAAACCTTAGCCCAGCTCTAAGTTCTAGTAGTACGATCACTAGTAACAATAATGCATTTATTCAAAACAACTCCCAGGCTGCAACAGTATGTGCAATATGTGGGGACAGAGCCACAGGAAAACATTATGGAGCTTCTAGTTGTGATGGATGCAAAGGTTTTTTTAGACGTAGTGTTCGAAAAAACCATGTGTATACATGCAGGTCCATACTTAAAATATGTCTATAAAAATGTTCTACAATTTATTTATTATCATTAGATTTTCTAGAAATTGTATCGTCGATAAGGATAAAAGGAATCAATGCCGCTACTGTCGTCTGCGAAAGTGTTTTAAAGCCGGGATGAAGAAAGAAGCTGTTCAGAATGAACGCGATCGTATCAGCTGTCGTCGTACATCAAATGAAGACCCAGATCCGGGGAATGGACTGTCGGTACTATCACTCCTGAAGGCCGAAAGAGAAAGCCGACAATCGAAAGCCGGAGCTGCAATGGAAACTGCTCAAAATGAAGATCTTTCTACCAAACAATTTGCTAGCATAAATGACGTTTGCGAATCTATGAAACAACAACTATTAACATTAGTGGAGTGGGCGAAACAAATTCCCGCATTTAACGATCTCCATTTAGACGATCAAGTTGCATTACTGAGGGCACATGCTGGGGAGCATCTATTGCTGGGCTTATCATGGCGATCAATGCATTTAAAGGATGTCTTATTGCTTGGAAATAATTGTATAATAACAAAACATTGTCCAGGTATACATATATATATTAATATATACCTTATGTATATATATATTATTTTTCATTTTGGCTTTTAATATAGATGCACGGCTGTCACCAAATTTAGATATTTCACGAATAGGAACTAGAATAATTGATGAATTGGTGTTTGCTATGAAAGACGTTAATATTGATGACACCGAGTTAGCTTGCATAAAGGCGTTAGTTTTTTTCGATCCAAGTAAGGTTTTAAGAAGAAAGTATAAAAAAAACTATTTAACGAAATTTTTATGTCAAAATAATTTTAATTTATTAATTTTTGTCATTACAGATGCTAAGGGACTTAATGAACCACAGAGAATAAAAAATCTTCGGCACCAAGTTTTAAATAATCTAGAAGATTATGTTTCAGATAGACAGTACGAATCACGTGGCAGATTTGGCGAAATACTATTGATACTGCCAGTACTTCAATCTATAACTTGGCAAATGATAGAACAAATACAATTTGCCAAAATATTTGGAGTTGCACGCATTGATTCACTATTGCAAGAAATGCTGTTAGGAGGTAATATTATACAATATGCAGTTTGATATTTACAAATAATAAAACAAACTTTATAGGCGAATTAGCTGACAATACATCACCTTTATCGCCTCCGATTGTAAATGATTACAGTCCAACACATGCTATTAATCAGTCGCAGGTGTCTTCATCGTTGGACCCACTTTCACCAACTAACTCAGATCATTTATCATCGAGCACGATTCCTACGTGTGTTGACACAAGCTTGGAAACTTCAATAATAAATCCTTTGATTGATTCAATTTCACCAACCAATAATTTTGACAATAGACAATCAAGATCACAGCTAAATCGACCTAACTCCCCTCCCTTAGTTGGAGGTCCGAATGCACCAATTTCTTCAACTGATTTGTACAATACCCATCAACATCAACACAGGTCGCAACAACATACTCATAATCAACAGCAGCATGATCAGCATCTTCAGCAGCAATCACAGAGAAATCCATTCCGTCAAGAAATCCTGTCACCAAGCAGCTCCATTCAAAATCAAATGGAGCGAGTTCGTAGTCCAACTGAAATGACATTAAATGAATACAATCGCACGTCAACAGACGATATAATGAGGCGACCGCCTAGTAAAATAAGTCGCTCTGATGGATTATCTAGCCCTTCCGCATCTAACTATATTCTTGGTATTCCCGATAATGATAACTACAGAATGACCCTTAAACAAGAGCCTGAGACAGGATACTAAACTATGAATTTATTGGTACTGGGTTTGCTAATTTGTGCAATAGAAATTAATATATTTCAACTTCAAGGATAAATACATATGTATGTAAATAAATATACTTCGGTATACAACTTTATATAAACATTTTTAGATGTTTGAAAACTCGTAGACGTATGTTATGGCAATTGGGTAATGGCATTATGCAAACTATCAAGAAGAATGTTACAAATATCGTTTTAAATTTATAGGGAAATTGTAATTTTAAACGGCTTTTATAGTATAAATAAATCCCGAAAGTATGAATTCTGATAAAACAAGTTTTATTCTATATACATTTACATAAGTAAAGGATCATATTTTTAAGGTTGTTACTGAAGAATTTACTGTTTATGTTAAGGTATATGAAATTAGTTTTTTGGAAAATATTTTTTGTTACGTTTTAAATATTTTCAGATTGTGGAAATAAAAATTGTTAAACCGTTGTTACAATATACTTGATTTTTGTCTATACAACAAATGATGTTAAGGTTGATTTGAAAAGCTTTTTTCGGATTAAATTATTAAAAGTGGTACGTTTCTGCTTTAACTGTTTCAATTACGTGCATATGTGTGTATATAATTGTAAACATTTTTTTTAACGCATATGTTATAGCAAAAGTTAAGATACAAATTTGTTTCTATGCTCGTGTAAACGTAATTGCTTATTTTAAAGCAAAAATAACGTATAATAGTTTCATGATATACCTGTAGTTGTGCAATAGAACAGACCTAGTGAGATATTGTAGCCATTAGCCGTTTCCATCGTGTCGTCTCTATCTGTATTGCTTTTTTCACTTCAACATGCTGATCCGTTCGTAGAGGAAACGAGATGGGCGGTTCAAATGAAAATGAAGCGGCGGTTAAGATTGCGAATCTACTGTCAAAAGTATAAGACGGCGTTGTTTTGCTTTTGTCTTAATATAATATTTAAGTTCTTAAGGAATTGATATTTTTATTTTACAGATAATTTTCTTTTCTTTGAGTTTAGTTATTGATTGCTTGGCTTAATGAATAACAGTTTACACTTTTTCATAAAAAGAAATTAATTTTAATTGACGCAGCTACAAAGTTTGCAATTATGTACCCAAAGGAGATTTGTTATTCGGACAAATATTACGATGAGGAATTTGAATATAGGTATATTTTATGAACTAAATGCTTTTAGAAAAAATATATTCATATTATTTGCATTTTCAGGCATGTAATCCTTCCAAAGGAACTCGTAAAGTTGGTTCCGAAAACGCATTTAATGTCTGAGAATGAGTGGCGAGCTATCGGGGTACAGCAATCGAGAGGTTGGGTACATTACATGGTACACAAACCTGAGCCGCATATCCTGTTGTTTCGCAGACCAATTACGAAGTAAAATTATTTTGTATACAAGAGCGATAACTTGAAGTCGGATATAAAACGAGTTCTCTATTATTTGTTGTAAATAAGGAATAAAATGTGGCAAATCACACTTTTAACGGTTTATTATAGAGTATATAGCTAAACAAAATATAATAAATGCAGTTGCATATCTATAGTACATTAGTGTATTGTTCCATTATCATAAATATGCTTATAAACGTGATTTTTCAGTAACTTTAAAGTGTGTTGGCTCTGTTTTTATTAGTAATTAAACATACGGCCGATCCAAATGATTTGTGATTATATTGTTATCTTCAAACCAGTAGTGTAATATATGAGATTTAAATAAAATACCAATGTTAAATATGTGTTTAAATATTACAAAAAAAGGTATCGAGAAAATAGGTATCGTAAATGCAGTTGACTGATTGACTTGATGTCAAAATGTTAATATGTTCATCTATTCAAGTTTCAGGTGTGGAGACGGCGCAGCGTTATGCAGTCAGAGCTGCAAAGCAACTCACTACAAACTGCTATTCGTTGTGATCGGCGAAAAGACTAAGAAAAGAAGGCTGCGCTATAACCCTTCCGTATTCTCTTAGTCGTGTCACTTCACAATATGTGTCACTTTGACAAATTTGTCTTAGTCACTTGATGTGGCCTTTGTTACCCTTACGACGATCACATTTCATAAAATGTTGTCTTGGGAGAACAGGATCGCCGTGACGGTGACAGATTTTACATTAAGTGACGAAGAGAGTACAAACTTGTCAAATTGAAACATTTTTCGGGTGACAAGCCTAGGAGAATAAGGGAATAAAAACTCGTATTTCCAATTTCCATCTTTCACGATACAACAATCGTTATTTCTATTGAAGTCATTGAAAACAATAAACTGGACTATAAAATGAAATGGATTGGTATAGACGGAAGTATGTATTTTATTTTCAGTTACCAGTGTAAACCAAAATGTTTTTTTCGAACTAACATAAACCTTATAAAGGTACATATTGCGGTTTGAACCTTTACAAAGTCACATTCCTAACGGCAATAAAAGCCTTTAATATTTTCCTTTCTTTACCATATCACTTTCACTGTGTCCATAACAATCAATATTTGTAACAATTCAATATGGAACGGCTGATTTGTGTTTCGAAAGTTAAATCGTAGAATTAGAACATGAAAATGCATTTCTGGTGAAATCGAAATTCGTTTTTAAGTCATCGATCAAAATGCAGAGCATTAATTTCATTAACAATACTTAATTTATGCACATAGTGTCTATAATATTTAATATATATCAATCATGCATTTGAGTTTCACATTATTATCATATTAATAATAGATAGTATAAAAATGTATTAACATATAGTCAATTTATACATACATAGCCATTATGGTATAATATGTAAAACAAAACTGTAATGCATTTTTTTAATCATAGTATTCTAAAATTTTAAGTCCGATTTTAAAATTTGTCTATGATGTGTATTGTTTTTAAAAAAATACATAGTATAAAGATGTAACAAATTTACATATTGGGAAATAGTTTTTAACTATGCTTGACTCCTACAGGCTTTGAACTATAAGCTGATTGTTTTTAATAAGCTATTGATGCAGCAGTTAAATTATTTCAGAAGAGATAGAATTATCTCTCGCACAAAAATTATAAATACTTATCTCAAGCTAATATTTATACGTTGGTTTATGTATATATAAGTAGATGAGATATTTTGTTCCGACTATGAAAGCCAAGTCACTTACAAATTTACAAATACATTGATGTCATATTTTAATAAACGTTTTAAAAGCGGACGCCACCTGATACATGAACATATGAATGAGACCGGATCTGTCTATCTTAATTGAATAAATATTTATTAAACATCGGACTTTTTTCAGATGGCATGCACAATATTCTTCTTTGTTTATATAAATATAATAATCAAATAGTGTAAGTTGGACCATTATTGAATGGAATTCAAATTTAAATATTATCGTTAAAAATATAAGATATGCGTGTAGATATTTTGAAGTATTTAGGTCCTTAGAATAAGTATATACATATCATTCTGATATTTTGTCTACACATATATCAGCAGCGATATTTATGTTGTCATCTCTTTGATTACATTTTTGCTTCTGCCATCTTGCTAGGTATACATATTGCGAATACTTATTTGTATTCACATTTATCTCCACAAATTAAGGTATGTTGTGGGCGAATACGTCATGGTTTATAGTTCCAGAAGAAATTGAATAAGCACAGAAACAGCGATCAGAACAGAACTGCAGAAGAGCGCAACAAAGCTGAACGGGAAAACTCATTGATTTTGAGTGCGTATGTCAAGCGATTCCACTGAATATTCGCGCTCTTGTATCTAAGTCAAAAAGCTTAAGCAAGCAGTAATCACAAGTCAACTACAAGTACTGTGTGAGCACCAACAGCCAATCAGACTATAACCGACAGCCTCACGTTCTGAATTTAATCTTCACTGCTCAGTGCAAACCAATGTCTCGTTGAGCGAACTTGTTTACTCTCAGGTGGTTGGTGCTCTGGTGTATTTAAATTTTTATAAAAGTTGATTGTATGTCCAAAAAGAATTTGTTGTTTGTTTTTTTGTAACTCATCTTATAACAAGTATATTATTCTATTTCTTCTCTGTATTTTTAGTTGTTTGTTGTAACGTTTTGTGCATCTATTTGTGTCTCTAAAATAAACCTTTAGAAAATTATATACATATATATAATAAAATATCTTTAGTAAACAAAAGTTATTTGAAATAGTTTTAAAGTGGAGATAGTTGCAGGTGGAAATAATAAAGTATGTGCCAACGCGCGCAACTTGCATACATAACATACATATACAAATTATTAAGCTCGATTCAGTTTTTAATCAAATATGAGTGTTTATTTGTTTTTTTTTTCGATAGATAACTACATTACAATTATTTTCTTCCTAACCCACGTACCTAAATATTTAATTTATTTAAATTTGTTCATCATAGTGCGGGCTTGTAGAACTTTCCTATCGAAGAGAATTAATTTTTATTTGCACATTTATTAATAATTCTAGACAAACTATTCGTGAACTATGTACACGTTCCTATGAATATGCATGTTCAGATAGTTTTGTAACGTGTATAATTAAATGAAATTTCAGATTCTAACATAAATGATAATCAACGGTCATCTCATGAAATTTAATATTTTGAGGCTATTAAGTCTGTAATAAAAACCACATTGAGAAAGGCACTCTTAAACTACTCACTGCCCTAACTACATTACAGTATTGTTTATTTTTCACATATTTTTTTACATATTATCAGTTTGTTAATGTTTAAGCTATATTTAAAGATGTTATTAGATTATTGGGATTGTATTATAATATTATACTTATTTCTGTAATTAGCATGCATAATTTATATTCACTTAATACTGCAGATACTCTAGAACAGACAATTTTATTACATTTATTTAGAAAGTTAAAAATAAACAAAAATTTCTCTTTCAACAAACTTGGCGAACAAAACATTTGATTTATAAATACATATTCACATATTGGTTTATATATAAATACAAACAAACATTCATAAAACATATAATTTTCCTATGGCCTAAGTATAAAAGTAGAAGATAAAAAAGTAATAATTTTGAGGCTTCCGATTCTCAATAATACGAAACCAGTTGTGAAAATATTTTTTGAAACTCACGCATTTTTTTAATACCTTTTAAAATGTTTTCATACCTAAAATAAAATTATCTATATACATGCATACAGAAAAGTACTATAACTATCCATGTACCCAAAATCAAAAACGAGTTTTCAGAAAATAGTAAGCTACACTGGTTATCGAACTCATAAAGAAAATATTTATGTATATTTATTAAAAGTTTGAAGTTCCGATTTTTAAAACAAAACGGGGTGATGTTTTACTGGAAATAAATAAAAACAGTATATTATATTTATCAGGCAAGTATGTAAGCAGGCCATATATTTTGAATTAATCTATTTAAATTATTGTATTTATCTACGACACCTCAAATCTTGGCCTAGAGAGCAACAAAATA